>CDFB01063737.1:11833-25386 GCA_000826425.1 Acanthamoeba lugdunensis | reverse complement strand
AAAAAGGAAAGGGGAACAAAGAGGGTAACAGGACAGAACTGTGACTCTTAACTGGGGGCCAGACGGTGCAACCACTGAGGAGCCCGAGGAGCTGGTGAAGTGGAGAGAATTGCAGGTGTTAGAAACTTGCAACATGTTGTATTCTGGAATACAAGGGCACGTGCCTCAGTGGTCCTGAAGTAGGCGTTGTTCGAGGAAATTGTTGACCTGCTCCAAGGCTGGTTTGAAGGAAGGCGGACGAAGGCTGGGGGTGCGGCTGGTGTCCAGGGGGGTGTCATCAGCAGACCCTTGCACTTCGTGGCGCTTGAAGCTCTTCTTTTTTCCAGAGCCTGAATAAAGAGCAATATTTTTACTTAGGTATCAGAGTTCAGAATAGAGGCTAAAAAGATGGGTACCTTTGGCCATTTCGTAAGGCCGCCAGAGGCCATACTTGATCTGTACCAGGGACATCTGCAGGTGCTCCTGAATGACCTGCAGCTCCATTGGGAAATCAGCAGTAGAGGAGTGGGTGTCAGTTTTGCACTCAGGTGTTACGGCACCCACATAAGGTTGAGCCTGGTACGCCTCCCTGAGTTTGGTCATGGAGGACTGGTCTGTGTCACCCAGAACAGTCCGTGCCAGCTGAGCAAAGGTCATCTCACCTACTTCCTCATTGAAGGAGTAGATGGATGCCTCCAGGTGCTGAAACACAGAGAAGTTGTGCTCCTTCCAATGGTTAAGCAGGTGTAGGTGGAGCAGACAACTACGTGCATACTGGCCCTTGGGTGCTAAGCCCAGGAATACCAGGAAGAGCCGTCTGTAGTACAGGAACCAAGCGTCAAAGTCATTGTAGCGTAAGCAGACTCCATAGTCTCACACCTGGGAAGAAGTACTTAGAACAGCACACATACCAAAATTAAAGATTGGGGGTACCAGGGGGAGGTAGAACTCAAAAAACTCCAGAAGGTGTTGAGCCACCTGTGCAGCTTGGGGGTTGGTGTTGCTGTCAGCTACAAGTTGGTGAAGTCCTGCAGAAACAGAGGGATACAGTTTAGCGAGCAGGTTGAAGCAGTGTGTCATTGTTGTTAGCCTTGGTTTGACAAAGCAAAGTGAGTCAGGGGAGATGGCGTGAAACGCTGGGCCAGTAATGGTGTAAAGATAGGTCTGCAAGTGTGTGTTAAGGTGAACATATGTGCTGGTGAGCAAGGGTTAAACACAAACTTGACAAGCACTTGTGTATTCCAGAATACACGCACTAGCACTTGCGTATTCTGGAATACACAAACACCAAAAGTACCTTCCACAAGAGCTCTGAAGCCACTTTGTAGGGGTGCCAGGAACCCAGACAGAGCAGCAAGCGATGGCGAAGTGCCCCACCACTGGCCTTGTTTTGGAAGGCTTGCTGTGTGGAGCAAAAGAGTGAGGGTCAGGCCTCAGTCAGGTGAGAAGGTTTCAAGAGATGTACCAGGTAGTAGCGGTAGAATATGTTGATATCCACAACTCCAAAGGAGTGGGTAGTGCTGGAGTGTGCTTCGTAGAACTCGTCAATGTTCTTGAGAGCTGCATCGAGCCCTGACTGGCTGCCAACATTGGAGGACCAGAGATCCAGTGGTAGGTAGTGGCTGGCAGGTTTTGGCTGGGGTATTGCCTCAGCACTGCTGAACACTACATCTGTTGTGTGCACTTGGTAAGGGTGAAATCAGTTAAGGATGAGGAATTGAGTTGATGAGGGAGGGGTACCCTGTAAGCATTCAGATGCAAATTCTCGTGGTGTGCAGGCATTAGGTGGACGTAGAGGGTTGTTCCAAACCTGCAGTGCCTGGGCAAGTGAGTCAGCAAGGTTGTTGGTGGGCTGGTTGTCATCAAAGGAGGAGATGAAGAGTTCAAGGTGTCCAAGCGAGAACTCTGATGGCAAGGTGCTCAGCTGCTGCCTTGAGGTTGAACGTGTAGGTGAACCACTGGGACACTGTTTCAACAAAACAAGAACAAAACAGGTGCCATCAATGCGGAGGTAACTTCCAGTGTCCAACTTAGCAAGAGCTTTCTGGAAGCCCTTGTTATAGTTATCAATCCACCAAGCATGGGGCAGGTGAAGCAAAGAGGAGAAGAGTGCTGCCCGGTACAAGGCAACACGGCTACGCATCAAACGGGCAAAGGTCACCGTCAGGAGACACTGTCCTAGATTGCCAAGGTAATCTTTGCCATTTCGGGAAAGCCCACGGGCATCCAGTGTGAGCGTATGGTGAAAGAGCGCAGCAGTACTCTTGTTACTTCTGTTCTTGAGTGTGACCTGCACCCAGGCAGCCCTTGTTGTGTGAAAGGGAAGGGTTAGTTCACCAGAACCAAGTGCTGTCAGAGGGAAGTTGTACCAGTGCTCAGATTGTGTGTCCCAAATTTGTGAGCACTGTGTCTGAGTGAGTGGTTGGCCCCGGCGTAGGGCGGCAAGGGCTGGCCGGACAGTTGACTTCTTGCCAGCTAAGAAGAGCCAGGTTTCAAATACAGCCCCGCCCATTAGACCTGCACGAAAATTAGAGGGTGAGTGTATTCCAGAATACAAAATCGCTACCAAGGTGTAGTTCAGAAACCAAGAAAACAATGCAACAGAATGACAATCACAGCAGTCGTACCTGTGTGTGCTGGTGCAAGTTCAGCACAGGTGTGCCCTAGCAAGGATGTTGATGGCTCAGTGGACTGTTGAAAGCAGGGCAGGAGCGAGTCTAGGGTCTTGGCCACTTCAGCGCACTGCAGCAGAAATGCGGTCCGGCTTGGACACATACACAAACGTTGTTAGTGAGTGTTTGATGGCTCAGGCAATAAAGGACAACCAAAGTAACACGCCAGAACAAGCAGACAAGTGGCCAGAGCAGAGACCACCCAAAAACACACCCACCATGTGCAGTAGATTTTGCACACCAAAGTCGGCTCCAATTACAGTGCGCCATTGTTGTCAAACAAAAAAAACCAGAAACCGGCAAACGAAAAATACCCACAATATTCCATTTTAACATAAACCATCACGATGAGCAAGTCAAGGAGGAAAAGCAGCAGCAGCGCGCCAGAACCATCAACAGTGCCGTGGTACCTTGAGTACGCCGAAGACCGCGACTACGCGAGGTACGTGCGTCAGTGATGGCACTTCGAAATTGAGAAGAATTGAATGGGGGGGGGAAGAATTAATTAATCGATAGGGGGGGGGCGCACTGCATTGCATGACGCCATTGCAGCAAAACCGCCCTAACCAAGCGCGGTTATGGTTAACAGATCTGCGGGCCACCACGCGTCAGCGAAGTATGTGCGGCTTGTGCGGGCAGCTGGCGACGTTGAAGAGGGCGAAGTCGCCTGCGTTGTAGAGCAAGTGCGGGGTTATGCCTGCAAGGACAAGGACAGGCAGACAGTAACCTTCACCGACGCCAGCGGCACCCCCTTCGTCGAACGCTTCCCAACGCTGCTCTGGGATGCAACAACTCCCGAGCTCAAAAAGGGGGGCAAGGAGAAACCCCAGCTCCGCACCTTCGAGAGTACGTCCTATTTAGCCCCGCGCTGCTGTGCAGTGTAGTGTTGCACAACGTTTGGCACTGTTTGACGCTCAATCTTTGATTAGATTTTCGTATTCTAGAATATGAATCACCAATTTGCAATTAGATTTTTGTATTCTAGAATACGCATCTGCTAACCTTTGCCCGGCGCCCACTGTTTGTGCAGAGCGACTGGAGGAGCTCCTGAAGCAAAGCAAGGTTCAGCGTCGCCTGCCACAGATTCCTGAAGTAGCCCAGAAGCCAGCGACTCCATCTGCCCCCAAGCGGAAGCGTAATGCGAAGCCGTCCGAGGAGGAGGCAGATCTCGAATCGAGGAGCAAGAGTTCAGAGGAGGAAGTGCAGAGCTCAAGCTCAAGTGAGGACGAGTCAGAGCAGCATGGAGCAGAGGAGCCGGGACCTGGGGAGGAAGTCGACGTTGCTGGAACGCATGCCCAGCTCTACGCCCTGAAGCAGGCGAAACCTCCAAAAGCTTCTCTGGCCCCAATCGCTTCGTCGGCCCCGGAGCGAGCCCGTCCCAGCAAGCGCAGAAAGAGTGCGCCGCCACCTACAGTGAAGCCGGTGAACATCACCAGCAGCTCCGATGAGGGCGAGGCAGAGGTGATCAACATTCCTGCGGCAGCTGCCACGCCAAGCCCCAGGGCAAAACGAGGTGAGCGTGAAGGTACAGCCACACCACTTGATATAGTGTTTTATTGATTGTGTCTGACATTTTGTGTTTGCACAGATGAACTTGTCAGGGTTTCAGCATGGAACACTGCAATGGGGGACAAGCATCTGCTCTTCCACGGTGAGAAGGCTGACCCTCTCTGGTTCCGCCGACCTGAGGGGCCTGCAGCACCATTCCTCGTCCGCCCCGTGGATCCAGCCATGGTGCGGAAGATCATGGAGAGCATCCGATCGAACCCACTTGCCATCACCGAGCCCTTCTTTGTGGTGGTGATTTGCAGTCCAGGTATGTATTCCAGAATACTTAAGTCTTGTTGCAGTGCTGTGCTTACTTGACTAACTTCATTCCTTAGAGGAGCGTGATTCCGTCATGCGCCTCAAGGAGACTGCAAGCCGCAAAATCCGCGAGTTCGCAAAGAAATTCTCTCTGTGGGTTGCTGGTGGCAACCACAGGTGGGAGGCGTACCTGCGGCTGGACAGCGACCAGGTCCCGGATCCCGGCAAACACCGCTCTCGTGTTCTGGCCACTGTCTACTGGTGGCCAGACTACAGTGCCAAGACTGTTCAAGAGGTTACCCTTCTTGCCGCCCGCCAGAACGTCGACGGCTCACTCAGGAGTGAGATGTCCTTCCGTGACAAGGTATGCTCCTCTGCTTTGCTCTTTTGGGCTTCACTTCCTAACATTCTTTTTCTGCAGCTTGCTATTGTCCGCGCTCAGTACCAGCGCCAGCCAGTCAAGCCAACCGACGAGCTTGACCTCCACCATGGCGACTTCAAGGGCTGCCACAAGTGGAGCTTGCAGGGCAAGAACCTCACCGCAACCTCGCTGGGCCTGAATGTTCAGAGCCTCGACCCCCTGTTCCAGCTCGTCCACAACCGTTCCGACGTCTACGAGCTGGTGGAAGCCCTTGTCAGTGGGTCGAGCCTGCCAGGGACGAGTCGTGCTCCTGACCTCAAGCCCGTAACCGCCGTGACGAACTTCAAGGTGCTCCAAGGGCTGGACGTCAGCTCGAAGAAGGCGCTGCTCCTGAAGGTGTACAAGGGCGAGTACACCTGGCGCGAGATGGACAACGAGGCCAGCGTCATCAAGGCGAGAGCTAAGGTGATGGCTGCTCTGATGGTGGTGCTCGAGCACACCACCTGGGATCAAGTCGTCGAGGCTGTCGGAAGCGATCGGCTGGAAGAGTTCATCCACCAGTGGGTCGCCTCATTCCGCAAGGTTCGACTCGGCAAGAAAGACCTGCCTGAGCACTTCAAGGAGCACGCGCTCTCCTTGGTGTCACGGCGCACCGCGGCTACCCTCGACCCGGCGACCTACTGGACACACACCTTCAACAACGGCTCCAAGGTGCTGTCCTGCCACCTGCCCTTTGGTGAATACGGGACCACCATTCCTCGCAAGCACTACTGTACGTCATCTTCCTTTTATTTGTATTCTGGAATACAATCTAACTTTTTTTTCCTCCAGCTCTGGTGCTCATTGACCTCCCGTATGGTCTTGCACCTCTCAAGGGCATCGCGGACACCAAACATTGGGACGCCAAGCCCTACCCTGTTGCTAAGATCCGGCCCCTGCTGAACGCGGTCAGGTTCTGCAACAAGTCCGACAACTTCGTCCTGGTCCTCTTCTGCGAGCACGCTCAAGCAGCCAGCTACATGCAAGAGATTTCCGACGCCTTCCCAACCTGCACTGTCTCACTCGGCGTGATGACCCTGTCCGGCAGCTGGGGCGGAGCGCGTCAGTGGCTGTTCAACAACTTCGAGACGTACCTCATCATTCGATTCGGCGCCGTCGAGCAGGTCCGGTTCAACGCTCTCGTGCCAGAGGACTACCACCTGTCCTTCACCGTGCCAGCCCCAGGTCTCTGGCGCGATGCCGACCAGAAGCCGCTCAACTACGGCCAAAAGCCCCAGGAGGCGCTCTCGAGGTTCATCAAGCTGTTCACCCAGCCGGGTGAGTACATCCTCGATGCCTTCGCAGGCACCCACTCTGCCTCCTTGGCTGCCGTCCTGGCTGGCCGCAACGCTGTCGCCGTCGAGAAGGATGCCCAACAGTGGTGTTACGCCTCAACCAATCTTCCTGAGCAGTACGCCCGTGCGACCCTCAGCCAGACAACCACGACTGCTTCGACCTCTGCTTCCTCTTCTTCAGCCCCTACCTCCCAGACCCCTGACTCAGCTACCACCACCAGCCACCCTCCAAGTCCCAACATTCTCACCAACACTCAGGCTGGCCTCGATTTCGACCTCCCCAACATGTCGCAGTGCCCAGGCTGCCACCAGACCGTCATCGACACCATCGAGGAGATTGTGCAGTGTTCCGCTCCAACCTGCGAGAGGACAATCCACCCTGCTTGTGGACTCGCCCTGAGCAGTGGGGAACTGGTCTGCACTCAGCAGTGCTACAACAACGTCACCTCCACCTCTTCCACCTCCTTCCCCTCTGCCTTTTAGGCTTTCTTCCCCACATTTCGACCCTGCGAATGCGCTGCACACCTATTCCAGAATACATGCACTTTTTTCAATTGCCTTTATTTACTCTTGTTCTTCTTCACTGTACAGGCATTCCTTCCCAATACTGTCCATATTATTCGGCTGTTTGCCATCAATGTAGAGTAGATCACTTGCAGTTTTTCAGTGTTTAATAATCCAGCTAAGTTTCGGCCTCTATGTGTATACCTCAAGTCACTGTTTACCAAAACCCCCCCAATTTTGCGTCTCTTTTGCTCTGGCGCACAGTCATTCGACGGTACACATTTATTAGTACTTAGTGTAGGTCATCGCCACCCCTTGGTCTGTGCTCGCACACACGACACCCAGACTGGGGTTAGGACCAAAGCCTTGTGCGTAGCAGTGATGGTTGACGTCCCGTGCTTAAAGGTGATGGTGGGCTGGCGGGGTGGCAGCGTACCTGCAGTGATGCCGTAGTAGGCGAGCTTTTCCCCCTTTTTGAGGGGCTTGCTCCCGTTTGCTCCGCCGTTGGCAAGGTACAGTCGAGACTTCTTGTTCCCCGCTAGCGGTTGCGCTGCTACATGGCGCCATTCGGGGCCAGAGCACGACACAGTTACAAAGTTGAAGCTGGAGTGGCCAGGCAAGTGTTCTGATAGGAGAAGAATACCGAGCACAAGCTTCGTGAGCTGACGGACGGTCGTTCGGTTGGGGTCAACAAGGACGGTTACTGTGTGGCATGGGCGCAATGTGGAGGGTGTCAGCATGCAACTGCCATGCAACCTTGCCCTGACAACCTTCCCAACGAAATGGCCAACGCACTCGTGAAGCCAGTGATGAGCGTGATCGGAACGGCCACCTGTTTGGCCACACGACCAACGACACAACGACACGTACCTTGTCAATGCCAAAAAGAAAGAGGCAAGGAGGGGTGGGACGTGGACTACCCTCAGCGCGTCGTCACCCTCTTCTTTCCTCATCTCCATTTCTTGCTCAAATATTCAGTTTTTTCCCCTTTTTTCTTAGGTCGTGTATTGGTGCCTCTGCAGAGGCAGATCAGGGATTCAAACACAGAAGGTGCGGCCTTTAGCGTTTCGGTCAATGGTCCTGTCAAAAATCGAAGAGCCAGTCCAAGGAACAACAACTTTTGCACATCTTCCTGCACGCTGAGCAACCCCGGCAGCAGAAGCCGCAGGTGAGGATGAAGCTCAGGATTATGCAGCCAAAGCGACAGTCAGCCGACCCGCCGCCCCTATACTTCTTCGGGTGGTACTTCATCACCACCCCTTGGACTACGCACACAACCGCACGCACACATCCCACCGCCAGGCATCAGTTAGAGCTCTTAGTGGGCATTTTTTTGGGGGTGATTGAGGTGGTGCACCTGGACTGATACCGTAGTCGGAGAGCTTCTTCCCCTTCTCGAGGTACGCTTCGAGGTTATCGCTCCCGTTTGCTCCGTGTGCAAGGCAAAGTCTGATTCTAGACTTCTTATACTCAGCAGGCAGTTGCGCTGTTGCGATATGCACGACACAGCACACACGACCGCACACAACACAGTTACAGTGGAAGCTAGAGTGACCAAGCATGCAAGACGAGAGGACGAGAGAATACCACACGCAATCTTCGTGAGTTGACGGACGGTCGTATGGTTGGGGTCTACATGGACGGTGACTGTGATGTAGACACGAATTGTCCAGAGGCCGCAGCTGTGTTGTCAGCCGGGAGCGCCAACTGACGTGCAGTCAAGGAGAGGGCCACGCACTCGTGGTGTCAGTGATGAGCATGATCGTTACGGGAACCTGATAACCGACAAGAGAAGAGAAGCGATGAAACACGGCAAGCAGGCACAGGCACGCAGATTGCGTCTATGGATGTGATGAATGAGGCGTGGGGCGGTGGTGTACCAGCGCTTCGTCACCGCCCTCTTCCTCACTTGCGGTTTTTTCTTTTTGTTGTCAATCTTAATCTTCAATACTAAGAAAACCCTCAGTGGTGCTTTAGTTGATGGCGTACTATGTGAGGCTGTGGCGTGTTCTGTTGAGTCCTCGAGACTGCAGGTTGACGCAGTCCTCTCCATTGTGTGGCGGCACCTCGTCAGGTTTCAACAAACTGCTGTTGCCTTTCTGTGCCGTTTCATGAGTCCAACCATGGTTTTTAATTTTGTGAAAATAAAAGTGGTTTCGCATAAAAGGAAAACTGCATTTATTTTTAAATAAATATTTCTATTATCAGAAATAGAAATAAAACACTTATAAAAAAGTGTTGTTTATTTGACCTGGTCGCCAAAGGTGGTGTTTATGTGCAGCAAAACGAAGAAGGGTGAAGATGGATGGACGGAAAGCTGGAGCTCCAAGGGCTAGAGTTCGGCGTCAGGCTCCACAAAGAGGACGCCGCTGGGGCACAGGCCGGCTTCGTGCAGGGTGAGGCCCAGGTCGGCCAGTCGCCGCCGCGGGTAGGACGACACCAGGTGGAAGCGGCTGTGCTGCTGCTGCGTGTCTTCATCGTCATCTTCATCCATGATCGCCTCCACCTCATCATCGGCGCTTAGCTCGCGCTGCTGTGTCTCGGCTCCGCTCTCGCCGCCACCTTCGCTCGCCTTGGCTCGCCTCAGCTCCTCTTCGAGCGCCAGCGCTTCTACGTAGGTGCGCACGTCGGCCAGGCGGTCGGCTGCCCGGAAGCGGCGCTCGGCGCGTCGGCCGTCGGGGAAGCGCAGGACCAGCGCAGAGGTGGTCAGCTCCCCGGCCCGCGAGTCGTGGTCCGCGGACTCGGGCACGACCCGCGCTTGCAGTGCGCGGAGCCGCTGCTTCTGCACGCGCCGATGAAGCTTGCGCCAGGCCTCGCGTTGCTGGTGGCTCCGCTCGCGCATCTGGTCCTGGGCAAGTGCCCGCGCGTACTCGGTGTCCTGGGCCTCGCGCAGGAGCCGCGCCTCGTCCCGCAGCGCCGCCGCCACGGCTTCGGCCTCTTCGGCGTCGATGAAGCAGCTGGCGTCATCGCCGTCGAGGGTGGTAGTGGGGTTGACGTACGTGTCGGCGGGGTGGTCGAGCACGTAACCGTTGCGCAGCTGCTGCTCGACGCTCAGCTCGAGCGCCAGGCGGAGGCTGTCAAAATCAAGGCCGTGGGCGTGGGCGCCGTAGTCGTAGTCGTCGTCCGAGTCACTCATCGCGTGCTTCTCCTGCGATAGCACCTGATAGACCCGCGTCGCGGCTTGTCGCAGCTTCTGACCCAGCATGAAGCTTCCCCTCCCGCCAGGGGCCGCAGTGGTCCTCCGTGCTGTGTCGGCCATCGACGTGCTGCGAGAAGAAAGATGTAGAGGGGGGGGTACAAAAAGAAGATGAAGAAGGTTTGAAGCGCGACTTCAAACGTAACGATGCGGGTGGTGGGTCGCTGGTCGTTTGTCCTCCTAGCTCGTCGTCGCTACTATCGTTGTTGATACACGCCCTCTTCCAGTCGCACGCGGTCGTGCGAGAGGGCAAGGGAGAAGCTTCGAGTCCGGCCGTACGCTGGTTGGTCAGTCAGGTCCTGACTCACCCCGACACTCCGAGTTCTGCAGATCACGTCAAGCCAGCGACACATCCTCTCCCCGCCGAGCCAACCGCGGCGGGTGGAGGTCTGTCATAGGTGTAACTCGCAAGGGAGCGATGAGGGAAGGCACCGTTACGATGCAACACGAAGCCAAGACTTTATCGGTTCCATGAGCGAGCACCAACGGCGCCTCTAACACTTGCACTCTTACGTTGCACTGCTTCGAACGCAGCGTTCACTCGTCTGAGTCCCACTTCCTCCTTTGATACTGTGTGGTTAACGAAGAGTGGGCGGTGAGGGTGAGTCGTCCAGTGGATGTACCAAGAGTTCACAGGCATGCGCGTACCGTGATCTTGGTGTGCTGCTGCTTCTCGCTGATCTGATCCAAGAGGCTGATGAGGTTGGCCTCGTTGACCTTGCCTCCGAGCTGACCCGACTGGGCAGCGCCAATGATCATGTCCTCAACTTGGCGGGCCTTCTCGGGCTTCACCAGGCTGATGCGCGCCACTTGATCAACACCAGCAGAACGTTAGCATTATGCTCCCAACGTGTCTGGATCGATCTGACGCACTTCTTTCTCGGGCCTCAGCAGTAAGGATTTGTGCAAGGATTTGGCGTCTGCGTTCTTCCATCTCCCTGTGTTCGCCATCATCTTTAGATCCCGCGGGTCCGCTACACGTGCAGTTGCAGAATGTGCATACCTTTGTCGAGCCTCTTGCTCCTGAGGGTTGGGTCCAGCGCCACCGCCTCCACCAGGGGCACCGCCGCGAGCGGCAGCCTGCAGAGAATTGGAAGCAACCATTTCTTAAAATCGGCAATCAAATTTTCTTCAATCGCGAGTCGATACCTGCGCCTGCAGCTCGGCCATTCGCCTCTGTCTGATCATTTGAAGCTCCGCGTCATCGTCCTATTCGGCACATTCACTTGTCAACAAACAACTCTTCAAATCGCGCATGATCATCCGCGTACCATCTTTGCTGTGTATTACTTTGCTTTTATTTATTTGTTTTTTTTCCAGCCATGCGCCGGCGTTGAGGGGGAAAACTGTTCAGCCCAAGCGCGAAAGACCGGTTTTCCTGGGCGCACCAGCCCAACGGCGAAGGAACAACAGGAAAAACAATTAATCCTCGCCCCATCCCAACGAGTTGGGTGGCGTTGTGATCTATCTCTTCTCTCCTCCTCCTCTCTCCCCTCTTATCGACGGCACGCCCCCCGTCAGAGATCGGCGAAGGAGATATAGAAGGACGATCGAATTCAGCCGACTTTGGCCGAATCGAAGCAACATCGAGCGAGTGGGCAGTTCACATTAGATCGAGCTCTTTGAACTATGGAAGGCGGACAGAGCCAGCAGCAATCGAATGAGTGGAAGATAGGTTCGTCTGTGGCGCTGGAGACTGCGCTTGGGGAGCGCGTGGAAGGCGTGGTGTATGCCTTCGACCGCGTGATGAACTGCGTCATCCTGCAAGACGCCCCCATGAACCCGACGCAGAAGAAGACCTACCGCATCATCAATGCCAACTTCATCAAGAAGAAGGGGCCAGGACCCGCCCTGCCCGCGTCGACCATGGACGTGCGGCCGGTGCGGCCACTCGACATGGGCCGCATCAGGGCCAAGGAGGCCAGTGCTGTCGCCGATGCCCGAAAGGACGCAGCCCGCATCAACACCAACGTCAGCACCGACGCTCAGAAGATCTTCAACGCCCTCGCCAAAACGTTCGCTCCCCTCCCCTCTCCCCTTTAATCCGTTACAAAGATCCCAATTCCTCTGCGGCGGGCAACCTCTCGCATTTTCTTTTTTAATTTCTGATTTTTGTTTGATGTGGATGGTGCCATCCCTCGCCAGGCTGCCGTGCCGATGGGAGAACGAAACGATCGTTATTTTCGACGATTTGCGGATCGCGAGTCCCTACCGGGTGGAGGACGTGCGTGGCGGCGCCATGACCTCCAAACACGAGCTCGAGAGAGTCAAGAGAGTGGTACCCGCACCCTGCACTCTCTACATGTTGTTGTTGTGTGTTTGGTGTGGGTGTGTGTGTGTGTGTGTGTGTGGGTCCACTCTTCCTGTGTGTGTACTGCCGCTATGAGCGTGTCAGGACTTGCTCTCATCTATATCTCTAGCGCGATGCGTGGGCTGGCTGGTGTTCAATGCCTAACATCATCATCTCTTCTTCAACTCTCTGTTGCGTTTCCTACAGTTGGACGGGGAGAAGCGGCGACTTGGTCTGTCCAAGTAGAGAGGTCAGAGGCGAGTGCTGGTGCTGGGCGCTTGGCGGGCTTGAGCACTTACGAAAGGAGGAGGAGGAGGAGAGGCCGAGATCATCGAACAGCAACCGACAACCAACGAACAGCGAGCGAGAGAGAGAGAGTGGAGCGCCACATGTCGCCAACATGCGCGCAACGACGCTCTCTCGTGCGCTACCAGCGCGGGTGTGGCCTCCCCTGCTCGCCTTTCTTCTCTTCTCTTCTCTTCCCGAAGGTGAAAATACAAAACAAACAAAAAAAAAAATAATTTATTTTTTTCTTTGTCCATTCATTATTTTATGATAATAATAAGTGAACGAGACCAAGGTTGGGGTCAGATAAGAGAGAAAATGGACCGTGCGGTGTGGGTGGCTGCCTCGGAGAGCCAACGGCAGGAAAGGCTCAAAAAAGAGGAGGAGGACAAGCAGCTCGAGGCGGCACGGGCTGAGGAGCACGCGGCCCACATCGCCCGCCTCTGCGCCACTCCACCGCCCGACGGACTGCCCGACCTCCTCCCCGAAGAGGTCCGCCCTCCCCCTCTTCTTCGTCTCTTTTGGTTTGGGACTGAAGGGAAGGGGTGTTGTCTTCCCTTCGCGAATGCAGCTGTGGGTGCGCATCCTGCAGCACTTGCCGATGCGTTCATGGAAGAGCGTGGCACGCGTGTGCGTCTTCCTTCGTCGCATCGCACAAGACCAGATGGTGGTACCCGTTCTCTCACACACGACACATGACACGAGACACAAGACACTCAATTTCACCGCACCCCCCAGGATCCGGTGGTGCTGTTCAGGCGGAAAAGAGAAGAGGCGCGACTGCGCCTGCAAGCGACAGCCCGAGGCTGACCTGTGCTGTAGTAGACCAGTTCTTCTGTTATTATTGTGAGTGATTATTATTTTGTTGTTGTTGTTGTTGTTGTTGTGGGGTAGAGGTCGAGTTCAGGCCAGCGAGCTCGCGCCACCGCCCGCACCATCGAGAAGGGACTCGAGGAAGGCCAGCACGGCCTCCATGGCTGGTCGCCGGTCGGGTATCCCGTGCCAGCACTTCTTGACCATCTTCTTGAACACGGGCGGGCAGTCGCCGGGAATCTGCGGCCGACGGCCCTCGAGCACGTCGAGCGACACGCCCATGAAGTTGCGCCCGGCGTATGGCTGCTTCCGC
>CDFB01063735.1:14993-28874 GCA_000826425.1 Acanthamoeba lugdunensis | reverse complement strand
ACGACGCTTACGTAGCGCGACTGGAAGGTTCTGATGAGGTCGAGATACGGAGGCGGCACATCGGGTTCATCGTCCTCTAGGCCTTCGTCGTCATCGTCCTCGTCCCTGTGGCGTGGATGAAGTTGAATGGATGGTCATCGATGTGTATGTAGAGTTGCATGTGTGAGCGCCAAGATGAAGGTGAAGTGTACTGGGGTTTCGGTCGGCTGAGCTGCAGCCCGATGGGGAAGTAGTAGGGGGTGCGCTTGAGGGTGGTTGACATGGGGTCGGTGCCGATGGCCGTCATGAACTTCTCCTTGTACTGTGGGGGCACCTTGAGCCTGCCGATCCTCGACGTCTCCACTTCCTGCCATCCATCCCTTTGATTTAATCCAAATCAGGGGAAATTGAGCATGAATGAACGAACCTTGGCGATCCAGTAGGGAACATCCTGACGATCTTCCAGGAATCGGATGCGCACGGGCACCCGCTCTTCCTCCGCCAATATACTCTCGATGCTGTTGGGTTCGTACGGATTCATCGCTGGCAGCTTCTGCCCGTTTCGCAATCAACTCAAAATCTTGTGTGTTTTCGTTTCTGCTTTTGGCGCCATTCTGATCTTGCCTTCTGTGAATCGTTACGCTCCATTTGCTGAGAGCAACAAAGATGGATGCAGCTGCAACGAGCTCCACGGGCAAGGTCTTGACGAAGCGTGGGCGGGGCAGAAAGAGAAGAAACAATCGAAACAAGAAGCGAAACGCTGCAGATGGACTGGGCGAAGTTGAGATCGACTGCGATTCGAGCCATTACGTGTATCTCATCATTGGATCTAAAGATTCGACCGATCTCGACACCCTGTACGTGTTTGATCGCCTCCCACCCATCCAAGCCTGCTACAAATTCTGCGATTTCGCGGCAGATGCCCGAGAGGAGGCGGAAGAAGACGAAGAGCAGGTGGAGAACGATGAAGGGAGCGAAGGAGGTGCAGATGAAGCGAAGAAGAGTAATGACATCGGAGAAGGAAGACAAGCGCACAGCGACGACGCCTCTCTGAACCACTTGCAGCGGCAGCGACGGCTCAAGCCAGAGAACAAGAACATCGTCGTGCTCGATGACGACGGCATCGTGTGCGCCAGCTTCAAGGTATCAATCGGTCCACCGAAAGGCCTCGTGCTCTCGCTTCCCTTGTTTCTGCTGCTGACGGCTGTGTGTGGTTCGTGTGGTCTCTTCACCTTCAAACAGGGGATCCCTGATGCCATTCACAACTGCGTCCACTACACCTATGCCCTGCACCAGCAAGACCACCCTTCTCCGCTTGCGCACAGGTAACCCATCTCCATCCCTCCACCACCTTGACTTCCACTACCACCTCACACACGACACGACACGACACGACACGACGACACACGACACGACACACACGACAGGCTCGTGCATAGGAATGTGCCGATGCGCTTGGTCAAGGCCACAAGGGACCTGATGGGGATTGTCAGCAAGACCAAGTACCGACAGCACTCCAAGTCTGCGCTCAAGGCGACCAACAGCTTCGCGGCCCGCAGGGAATGCCTCATGCAGGTGGACTTCAGGGAAGTGAAGGACGAGCTCAACGCCTCCCAGTTCAAGACGGTGGCGTTCCACTTCTCGCAACTGATCGGCCTCATGCGCGGAAGAGAATACTTCACCAAGGCCGACCTGGCCACTGCGTTTCCCGATCTCGCGCCGTTCCTACACAGGTGCGCACGCACTCACGCACAAGCACACGCACACGCACACGCACACGCACACGCACACGCACGCAACTCAACGAACTTTTCTACGGTACTGGGCCAGGGCCGATGACGCGACGGTCCATCTGGAGGTGCTCAACAAGTACCGGGACGTCTTTGTCACGATGATCGACGAGGGCCTCCAGGTCCATGCCAAGGGGCCACTGCTCCTGTTTGCCGCCGACCCCGCGTCGTGCAACGGCCGGTGGAACATGCTGACCTATGAGTCCAGGTACGGTGTGGCCCCTTGCCTTTGGTCACATATGCGCAGCTGCTCACTGTGTGTGTCGTGTAGGGGGGTGATCATTGACAGTGTCCGTGAGCGCTGCGTGGCCTACCCGCTCGACCACTTCTTCGCACTCGATGCGGAATCGGGGGTAGTGCCGTCGTGGCCCACCGACGAGGAACTACTCCGGCGCGAGGGCACAGAACAACTCCTGCGCGGCTCCGCCAGCGCCAGCACCACCGACGACTGCCACCACTCAGCGTTCTACACGGCATTCCTGGACCCCAACACCCACCGACCGAGCATAGCCGGCGAGCGCGCCTTCGACGTTCCGCCATCAGTGAAGGAGCAGTGGGACAGACTCGTGGGCAACGGCGACCCTGATGTGGAGGGGAAGGGCGAGCAAGTCTCTCGACTACGAGAGGCGATGAAGCTCTACACTTTCATCCTTGTCGCGACCCGATCCGGCGGTGAAGAGGAGGCGGTGACCCGGCTGGCGCTCCTGGGCCTGCGACATCATCACACGTGGGACATGCAACCTCTGGCCGTGGTACAGGACGTGGCCGCCCAGGTCGGGCTCCCCTCTGTCGCGCTCTGAAGAGCAGGAACGAGGGTCGTTGTCGAACATGAAGCAATGACGTTTGTCCTCTATTGTTGCTTCGATGTTATGGCCACAGAGAAGGGTTGTCCATGATGGACTGGTACAGGGTCTCGTCCGACAAGAAGCGATCGTCGTCATTGTCTTGGTCCTCGTGCAGCTGATGGTGATCACCATTGCTGTTGTTGATGATCGGTTGCTCGTGGGTTGTTGCGGTGGGCGGAACGGAGCTGGAGACGACGGTGGTGGTGGGGCATATGTCGGGCGGGAGCGCGTACTCGGGCGACCGGTAGTCGATCGCCTGGCAGTCCGGGTCGTAGCACTTCTGGTAGAAGCTACCACTTCGCAAGTCCACCACGATCATTATGTGATTGCTCTGTGCGTGTCGTGTCGTGTCGTGTTGCGTGTTGCGTGTTGTGTGTTGCTGGTGAGTGAAGCATAGAAGAACCACGCATCGGCGCAGCGTGATCGTACCTTGTGTTCTCGGCCGATGTTCTCGCAGTAGCGGTTGTGGGTGATGCTGTACACGATGAGGGCGTTCCATCGGCGCACAGAGCGGAACCCGCCTCGCCGACCGGGCCGCTCGCCCCCCACGTGCCCCGCGATGAACTCGTCAATCGCCGGGAAGCCCGAGCCGAACGACGATGAAGAAGAAGACGACGATGACGATGATGAATACGCGGACGGCAAGTAGTAGTTCGACGAATATGAAGATGAAGACGATGAAGACGATGATGTGGAAGAGGGGAGGGCGTAGTAGGGGAGGGCGGGCTGGTAGGGAGAGGTGAAGAGAGGGGAGTAGAGGGCGGACGGGGTGGTGGCGGTAGCGGCACCAGCTGGGTTGGGCGAGCACTCGGGCGTCACGCGGGGCATGAAGACGGCCGGCGTGGGCAGAAGCGAGTAGCGGCCCACTGACGCCCCGGTCAGGGGCGGTGGCGAGAAGGTGAGCGCCGGTACCGAGGAGGAGGGCGAGTGGTGAGAAGAAGAAGAAGAAGAAGACCCGGCGCCGACGGGCGAAGCGAACAGGCCCGTGACTAGGCTCGGCAGCAGCGTGAGGGGCGTCAGGTAGTGCGAGTAGAACAGCGTCTCTCGTCCGTCCTGCTCAAGTAGTGGTAAATGTGAGCGTGTTGTTGTTGTGTGCGTTCGTGCGTGTGCGGTGCGTGCGTGTGCGTGTGCGGTCGTACCTCTGAAGGTACGGGCTCGCACGATAAGAGGTAGACCTTCTTCATGTCGGTCTCCTTGTCCTCCCCGACGCGCGTGACCAGCGAACTCAGGAACCAGGCGTACGACATCTCCTCCTTTTGCTCCGCCTCGACTTCTTCGTCGGAACGCCGGTACTGCTGGGGCGGCGGGACGTAGCGGTTGATGGCGCTGGGCCGGAGGAAGAGCTGCTTGCCCACCTTGGTCGAGTAGATGAGCCGAAAGTTGCGGTTGCGCGTGTACACGCCCATGTCCACGATGAACACCTCCTTGCCCTTGTCTGCCACCGTTGGCCACGACCACCACGACACGGTCAGCGGCCCACACGTCGTGTGCGGTGGTGCGTGTGTGCGGTGGTGTGTGTTTCTCGATCAGTACCGTTCATCACGAAGAAGCGGTCGAGCATCTCGCTGCTAATCCCGGCCATCTTGTTCTGCGACGCCGGCGGCTCGTGCTCCTCGTTGCCCTCCTCCTCGCCCTCGCCACCAACCGCGCCGGCGGCGGCGGCTTGCTGGCGTTCGCGGGCGTGGAGCTGGCGGAGGAGCGAGAGCTTGTGGTGGAGCATCTTGACAAAGTGGCCGCAGTGGTGGTTGTTGGCGAAGGCGTAGTTGTCGGGCATGCGCAGGACGAGGTGACGCGAGAACTTGCGCGCGTCGGAGCTGTCCAGATCGACAAAGTGGCGGCGTCGCACGCGGAAGGGCAGCGCGAAGAAGAGCTGGGCCTCGCGCCCGACGAGCTTGGTGAAGGCCTTCATCAAGGCCTCCTCGTGGCCACCCGCCACAATGTGTGGGTTCTCGGCCTTCAGGAACTCGATGTCAAAATAGAGATTACAGCACACGCCCTCGCGTATCTGTCACACACCACACACACACCTCACACGCACACAGGGCGACACAGTTACGGGAATGGTGAGTTGAAGAGGTTCATGAAGCGGGAGAGGACGTGCGCACCATTTCGTAGTAGTTGCGCAGGGCCGGCTCCGCCTGCGTGTAGCGCTTCCAGAACTCCTTGTAGGTGGTGACGATGTAGGTGCGCAGACCTGTAGGTCCGCCGAGGTGAGGTCATCAACCGACCGAAGACTCTGTGCTACACACGCAAGGCCAGTGTTGAAGGGACAGGGCGTACCGCATTCGTCTTCCTTTCGTCGTTCGCGTGCAAACACGTGAAGCCCTTCCCCCGGCCTCCCATCCGCAAAGCGAAACGCCAGCCTGGCCAACGTCAAGACCCGCAACAACAACAACACAGCATTCAGCACCACCATCACCACCACCCGTTCATTAGGTTCATTGCTTCTTCGGCTGAGACGGTACTCTTGGCGGGGGAACTCCTCGTAGGTGTCGCTGCAGCGTAAGGGAAGACGAGTCAGAGGTGCATCTGGTGAAGTGGGACCAAGACTAGACGCACGTACCCAACGGGCTTGCGTAGGGTCTCGAGGTGCTGCAGCCAGGCGTCGTCTCTTTTGTCGGAGGAGGCGTAGAAGAGCTCGGGCGGTATGGGCGCTATGGCCAGCCGCTTCACGGGCGACCGACAAGTTTCGCTGGGCAGCTCCGCGCCCCACGCCCTACTACCCCCGCTGGTGCTGCCATTATTGGCTCGATCTCTCGCTTTAGAACGCTCCTTCTCCGATGAAGATGAGGCTTCGTTCTTAGGTGATGCTGCACGTACGTGGCACGAGTAAGAAGCATGTGCCAAGGAAGATGAGGGGGGGGAGGGCCGCACAACTGGAGATATCCGATTCGTCAGCTGTCGATTCAGAAATTCTTCGTTTTCGCTTCACCTGCCGCTGAAACTCTTCAATCTCTGCATCTAGGACTGACACGCTCACCAATCGCGCCGACCCACCACCCGCCTCCATGCCGAGTGCAACTAATCATCGCGTGATTTCCTCCAACTTGCGTTTCCTTCAGCAAACGGTCCACTGACTTTGGCGCGCAAATTAAATCATTTAAAAACTAATATTTTTGGCGGGAACGAAACGCAGGCAAACACAACCATTTTCGGATCTCAAGATGGAGGGCCAGCGGGGCTCGATTGAGAGCGAATTGATGAACGATGGAGAAAGAGAGCCTTCCTCAGGTGCCGCCTCCACGGCCGCCTCGTTGGACCCAGTTCCTGATCAAGCCGCCACACCCAGGCATCCCGAAGTTCGTGTATCCGCCAGGCCCCAAGAGATGCCAGCGCTCGAGCAGCAAGACCTCTTCGAAGAGGAAAAAGAAACGCCCGCGTCAGGACTGGTCGGCATCGCCCGAAAAACGGCTTAAGCAATCTCGAATCGATACCTTCTACGCCTCCTCAAAGCCCAAGCCCACCGGGGCGCTCCAGCTCGATCGCTTCCCGCCAGGCGGCTCTCCTTCCACCCTCTCGCCTTCCTTCCACATTCACTCGACCCTGCCGCCTCGTAGAACGTTGCGGCCTCTGCATGTCCAGCCGGTCGGTCCGTCAGCGCCTCCTTCTTCGCTTCCCGCTCTGCCTACGCCAGCTCCTCTGCCCCTGCCCGAGTTAGTGGATTGGGGCACGTCGTGCGCAAGGGAGACGTCGAAGCGGGCGCGCTATCTGGCGCCGCTACGCACTACGACCGCCTCTTCGATCTCGACCGACGACGGACCGCAGCCCCTACGCGCGCCGTTCTCTGGCAACTGCGACACCAGGAGCCGGCCGGTCGCGAGTGGCGCACCGAGTGGGAAGAGTTTCGAAGAGAGAAGCCAGCCCGCTCGCACCTACGAAAGAAGTGAGGAATGGCGTCGTCTATGCGAGGCCACGAGCACCAGCACAAGCACCCGCCAGCTGCCGAAGGCGCCTCAAGGTATATCGTAATCGCCGAAGTCTACTACGGTCTACATGTGCTGACCTCGCAGCGACTCTCTGGCCTACAGATCGACGCGTTGTCCGTGTGCTGCCCCCGATACCAAGAGCGCCCACGCCCATCGCATCCGCATGTGGTGACTCCAGCAGGACCGCAGACGCCGATGGAACTTTTGCCTTGAGTCTGATGAACGCATCGCCTGCACTCTGCGCCACTGTGATGCCTCTTGCCGTACGCGAAGACCTTCTATGTTTGCGAACCTCAGCTCTCTGACTCGAGTGGTCTCACCACAGGAGAAGAGGAAGACGCAAGCAACGACTCAGCTCCACAAGATCACAGGGTGCAGTCGGCCCACTGCCACCGCCGAGCCCGTCAAGATTGGCACGCTTGCTGGAGCGGTACCGCACGACAAGGTCACGTTCGTCGATACCGTAACGAAGGCATCAGTCGAGTTTCCGCTCTACACCGAGGAGGAGCTCTTTGTCTGTTCCTTCAAAATCGAACCGCTCAAGCTCGCTCCCGGTACTCCACACTAGACCCACACGCTCCAACCCGAAGGTCAGGAGGTGCAATCGCGAACCCACATCTCACATCTCCGCGTGCAGACGAGGTCCCGATAGACGACGACGCGCCCACGACCCACGAGCAGTTCCAGGACGGTCAGCGGAGAAACGTCAAGATGCTCCAGCAGTGCCTGCGCTTCCTCCAGCGGGTCGGCAAGACGCAGCCAGAGGTACTTTCGGTGGAGAGGCGCATGACCTTCATGCGCGACCGTCTCGCCGACACCGCCGCCTCGTCGAGAAAGGAGGAATGAAAGGAGCTCAACATCAAGTTGAGGACTCGACGAGCTTTCCTGCAGTTTGTAGCTGCCGCTAAGCTGCAATGTACATGTGCCACTTCCCACCTTCTTCGTGTGATCGGGATCGCTATCTTCGTTCTTCGTTCTTCGTTCTTCACCTTCGCCTTCTCAGGTCTCGTAATCGGTGAAGGGAACTCGGCCGATGGTCTTCTCGCGTTCCTTCTCCTTCTTCTCTCGCTCCTTCTTCTCCTTCTCCTCGAGCGGTTCGAGCAGACTCTTCCACGCGTGGAACTCCTTCTTCTTCCTCTCCTTCTCCTTCTCCCTTTCCTTCTCCTTCTCCTTTTCATGTTGATGTCCTCCTCCCCCATCCTTCTCTTTCTCCTTCTCCTTGTCCTTGTCCTTGTCCTTCTCCTCCAGTGGCTGCAGCAGATGGTACCACGCCTCCAGCTTCTCCTTTTCCTTCTTTTTCTTTTTCTTCTCCTCCTTTTCTCGTTCTTTCTCTTTCTCCTTCTCCTTCTCACCTCCACTTCCCCCCAGCTCGCCGGGCGGCAGCGCCGAGGCCGCCGTCGCCGTGGCGCTGGGGTTCGTCGTCGTCGACGCGTCGCCCACCCGGCCGAGCAGGTCATCAAAGTCGCCTCTCACCTTCTTGTGTTCCCTCATCTTCTCCTTCTCTCGTTCCTTCTCCTTCTTCTTCTCACGCTTTCGCTCCTTTTCCTTTTCCTTCTCATCAGAGCCGCCCATCGCCGACCGGTGGTGCTCGTGGTGGTGGTGGTGCGGCGGGTGGAAGGGCTGGATGAGACCGCTGTCGTCCGTGGGCGGCGGGCCGTCGGAGATGACGATTCTCTCCAGCCGCCCGTTGCTGTTGGGCCTGCTCCGATTCTTCTTCTTCTCGCTCGAGGCGGCGCTGATCACGACGACCTCCTTCTCACCACCACCGTCATCATCGACCGTCGAGGCCTTGTTGCTCTTCTTCTCCTTCTTCAAGCTTCCGCTGCTGCCTCCGCTGCTGCCGCCGCCGCTTTCCTCATGATCCTTCTTGCTCTTCTTCTCCTTTTTCTCCTTCTCCTTCTTCTTCTGCTTGGCCTCGTCGATCATCCGCCGTCGCTCCTCCTCCTGCCGCTTCCGCACATCTTCGCCCCACTCCCGCTCGAGGCTCTCCCACACGATGTCGGCCCGCTCCCGCTCCTTCTCCTTCTCCTCGCCTCCCCTCTTCTCGCGGCTGGCCCGCTCCTCCTCCTTCTTCTCCTTCTTCCGCTTCTTGGCCTCGGCCAGCATGCGCTTGCGCTCCTCCTGCTGCACCCGCCGCAGGCTCTCGTCGCCCACGCCCCACTCCGTCTCCAACGTCTTCCACAGCTCCAGCTCCTCTGTGTGCGTGCGCACGTGCCAGCGCCAACACGTCAGCTACGCACGATCGCACACGCACACGCACACGCACGACCGCACACGTGCCTTGGAGCTTTCGGTTTCGGAGGTGCGGCGAGTGCGCATCGTCGAGGGTGTACTTGGCGATCTCATCCCTCTTCTCGTCATCGGCCAGGTCCATGCCGCGGTAGACTCGGAACGAAATGCTGCGATCGGCCGATCGTGTTCGTCTGTGCCCTGACAGACACGACACACGGTGTGTTAGTCGACACAACGCACACAACACACACACACACACACACACACACACGCACAACACACACACACACACACACACAACACACACACACACACACAACACACACAACACACACAACACACACACCACACACACCACACACACCACAACACACTCACGTACTGGTCTCGGAAGAGGCGGAGGAGAGTTGCGATTTCTTGCTCGGTCCGGGGGGCGAGGCGTCGGTCGGACGCAGCCCGCCGCGCTGGAAGGGCGAGTTGGGCATCGACACGGGCGACGAGGGCGTCGAGGAGCTCGACCCGGCGCGCAGCATGGCGGGCAGCGCCAGGAAGCTCGTCGGCGTGTTCGACCCGGACGACCCCTTCTTCTTTTTCCTCTTCTTCTCCTTCTCCCTTTCTTTCTCCTTGCTCTTGCCCTCTCTGCTGTGGCTTCGCCTGCTGCCCTCTCGGCTCTTGTTCTTGCGCTTGGCCGTCACGCTGTTGTCGGCGTTGCCGTCGTAGACGTCGTCGTCTTCTTCATCATCGCCAGCGCCCTCGAGAATCAGGCGCAGCGTCTTGGGCGAGTCGAACGAGTGCGACCGCTCGCGCACCAGCTTCGACGCCGCAGTGAACCCGCGCGGCGTGCTGCCGCCCGACGACGTGGTCGTGGTGGTGGTGGTCGACCCGCTGCTCTCGTCGTCGTCGACCACGCCTCGGGGGATCGGGGATCGCTGCAGGCGCGTGGTGTGGTTGCCGCTGCTGCCGCTGCTGCCCCCGGCCGAGGTGCTGGTGCTCCGCTTGCTTCGCTTCTGGCGGATGCGGACCCGGGCCGATGAGGCGGCGGGCGATGACGAACCGCTGCGGGGCTCGTCGTCCGTAATGTCGTCCGACGAACTCAAACCGTCTATGCGCACCTCCGATCAGACACAACACGCAATGGCACGACACGCACACACGCGCCACCGCACACGCACACGCGCATACCTCGGAGAGATAAGGGTTCTTCGCCGTCGCTCCGAAAGTCGACGTCGAGAGTGAGGGCCTTGCGCGCCGGGCGGAACTTGCCGCCCTCGGCCTCCTGCAGGACCCGGACGGTGGGCGGCTTGGGCCTGTCCTCGCTCCCACCGCCGCCGCCGCCGCCGCCCGACGTCGGTTCGGACTGGAGGGGCGACGCAGCAGCCGCTATGGACGGGTCCTGGAACTTGAGGCTGCAGTACTTGGCCCGAATCCAGGCGTCAAGCACCCTACACCAGAAATGGAAATACATAAATATAGAAACGCAATTATTCATCACTATTATTTATTTATTTATTTATTTAGAAAAAGAGATCATGAATTAATAATATAATAATTTAATAATAAAAGGAAATGGCTGGGTGGTGTACGTGGAGGAGGAGGTGTTGGTGGGTTTGGTGAAGCCGGGCGGGATGTAGGCCTCGTAGACGCGGTTGACCGCGGCGTTCCCTCGCGACTCGACCATCTGGTCGGGAAAGTGAGTGACCAGTCCACTCCACCTCCCACACAACGACAAAGAGAAGAGGTGGGGCAAGGATGCAGGCAGTGATGGTTGATGATATGGGCCAGGGATGGGGCACCTCCAATTGTTCGTCGGACCAGAGGTCGAGCTCCAGCGAACGGACGCGCGTGATTTGCACGCCCAGCGATCGGTGCACGCCTTTGGACCGAAGGCGCCAAGCCCACCAGGACTGTCAGGACCACGAGCCAAACAAACGAAAGAGCGAAGAACAGCGAAAAGCGAAAGGCGAAAAGCGAAGAGGGAGGAGGTCAGCACCAGAGCAGCGAATGCAGATGACGACCCCCAACGTCAGCGAAACCCACCTTGGAGCTGTCATCAAAGGCCAATCAGGACAAAAGGGAAGATTAGTGGAGTGATTATGGGGTTGATTGGGGGGGGTGACGAGGAAGAATTGGGAGATTAAATGGAAGAAAAATGGAGAACAAGGATGACAAATGAGACGGGCAAACCTTCAGCATTGCAGTCGGCGCATCTGTCGTTGGCTGTGCAGATGGCTTGAAGCCGCAGATGAACGCTTTCGGGCGTCTCAGCACAGAACATCTCAGGTCAAGATGTGCCAAAGAGGATGGATGGATAGGAGAGCTCGATCGATCTGTCGTCGTCACCTGCGTGTTCGCCTTGGCACGTGTGTGGTGGTAGCAGTGTTGCACTCACACAACTGTCGCAAAGCATCCAAATATATTAATTAATATATCTTATTCTTTTTTTTATTCTTTTTTTAATGCTAAGAATGCTCGGCATTTAATAAAATAAATGTTTTTACTTTGTACAATTTTGTGTGTCGTCTTGTCGGTATCTACGCCTCTGAAGAAGGCGACAAGGACGTCGTCCCCGGCCAGAAGGAGAAGCAGAAGATGAAGAGGAGGAGAAGGCCGAGACCAACGAAGCCGGTGGACGAGGAGATGGTGGTGGTCGACAGAGCCGAGACCAGTGGCAGACCGACGAAGGCCAGAGCGAGGAACGAAGAAGGGAGAAGCCGAGCGTGCGAGGCCGACGAAGTGTCCCCGTCGCCGTCGCTGTCGGGGGAGCAGATCTTGGACGCCGGGGAGAGGACCGTGAAGTTGGCCCAGCAGGTCATGACCGTCCCGCAGCTCGCAGTCACGTTGAACGTCACCTCGTGCGTGCCCACAGACACTTCGGTCCGAGCACGAGGCGACTAACACGACACGCACAACACGCACGACACGACCATCGACACCACACACAGGTGAGCCTTCTACCGTGTTGGCGGCGTGACGTGTGCGTGTGGTTGGTTGGTTGGGGAATGCGGGCCGTACCTGGGCGATGACGACCGAACTGCAGTTGGTGGTGGAGAGGGAGTGGGTCATGTCAGGCACGCTGCAGGTGCAGTCGGTATCGGCCAGCAGGTAGACCGACTGCGCGCACGAAGCAATCGAACACCCTGCACGCGGTCACGACACAAGCGAGTGGTCTCCTGGTCAGCATTGCGTGCATTCCGTCAGCCAAGCGTGGGTGTTGCCCGCAAAAGGCCGCGCGCGACCTTTGGGGCAAGACATGACACCGCACCCTGCGCACAGGGCTTCGATGGGGCGGCACCAGCAGGTCTGGTGGTGATGGGGTACCTTGGGCAGGGGATGCGTGGGCGCAGAGGCACAGGGCGACCGTTACAAAGGCCGCCCACATCGTTCCCCTGGAGGCCCGCAAGTTGAACAGTGGAGGATCTGCCTTTGCTCGCCACCGGTCTTTCTTTGGCAGCCGCAGCTGCTGCTGCTGTTGTGTTGTCATGCTGATATAGCCCAGCCACACTGTCCCTTCTTCCTCTTCCTTCTTACGCGTTCGTCCTTCTTCTCCGTGGCCAGCACAAACAACAAGGCTCGCCTGGCCGAACCGACCGCGCCACTCACTTCTCTGCGGGCTGCGGGGCTCCGCACACGCCGCGAAGAAAGAAGAACTGCAACATTCCAAGCATTCCTCTCGGTTGCGGGCCAAAGGGCCTGTGTGCGGGGCCAGAATCGACAACCAAAAAGGGCGGCTCACGCCCCGTCTTCGTCCATTGGTTGCGGCCGAACGACAAAGTCGGCGTCTTCGAGACCTGCTCCCTCTTCTTCGTCATCATCGTCCTCTTCCTCTTCTTCGGACGAGCTGGCCCACTCGTCGATGCCCTTGCGCTTCTTGCGCTTCTCCTCCTGGTCGGCCTTGCGCTGCTCCTCGTTGCGGAGCTTGGCCTCGGCGACCAGCTGCGGGAACCAGTCCTCCTTGCGGATCACCGACAGGTCGTCGTCCTCCACCAGCTCCCGCGCCTGCAAGTTGTTGGCCTCCAGGCAGCTGCGCAGACACGCCTCACACTCCGCTGCGAGACCGCACACACGACACACGACCAATGACACACGACACGCACGACACGACCAACGACACACGGTAAGTTGGGCGGGTGTGGTGGCCGAGAAGGAGAGGGGAAAGAGACAGAGACCGGTGCGACCGCGCAGGGCGTAGAGGGAGGCCAGGTTGTAGAGGCTGTCGTCGTTCTGGGCCTCGCTCTCCCTGAAGTAGACCTCGGCCAAGCGATAGCCCTCCTCCTGGACCTGCGGCTCGTTCGAAAGCTTGGCCAGCCGCAGGTAGCACAGACCCAGGTTGCCTGCGTGTCATTGCACGGCATCAGTTCTGCTCTAGAACTTCACTCGCCGCCGCCGCCGCCGCCGCCGCCGTCACCACCACCTCACAGGCACGCGTGATGAGTGCCAGGTCGTACCTTTCACGAGGCCCATCCAGTCGACGTCCTCGTCCTCCAATTCCTCGAGGGCGTATTGCAGGATGCTCTTGGCGAGGGCGAGACCTGATTTTTTTCCCCCGAAGCGATGAGCACCAATCAGACAACCCGGTTGCTAGGAGTGTGCGGTTTCCATGGAAAAAAAAGAACACACGGGGCGGGCGCGGGAGGACAGACAGACCTTTGAACACCTTGTCCATCGTCTCCGGGCGGATGAACCGGAGCGTCTGGGTGTAGACCATGTTGGCCCACTCGATGTGGCACTCCATGTCAAAGTCGCACAGGTAGAACTTGTTCGGGTCCTCGGGCGGCGGCTGGAGTTCATCGCCGGCTGGGCCCTCCTCCGTCGTCTGATCCGTTGCGCTGCCTTGAGCTGCGGGGAAAATGTTAACATTTGCCCGATCGGTTGGCTCTGACTCGTGAGTCGCACTTGGCTGCCGCTACTGTGTGCAATGTACGTGGCATTGCCTGCTCGGGCAGCGTACCCTTAACTTCGGTCAAGGGACCAAGTTCGCGTTCCATCTGAGCGAACAGATCGCTGTCGGCGCGCAGCGTCCGCTTGATTCGCCTGTGGCACTCCTCCCACAGCTGTGCGTGACGGCAGTGCCCGGGAGTGTCAGCGCCCGTGTGAATGGTACGTTTGGGG
>CDFB01063735.1:0-14943 GCA_000826425.1 Acanthamoeba lugdunensis | reverse complement strand
CATCGTCTCCGGGCGGATGAACCGGAGCGTCTGGGTGTAGACCATGTTGGCCCACTCGATGTGACACTCCATATCAAAGTCGCACAGGTAGAACTTGTTCGGATCCTCGGGCGGCGGCTGGAGTTCATCGCCGGTCCCTTCCTCCGTCGTCTGATCTGTTGCGCTGCCTTGAGCTGCGGGGAAAATGTTAAATGTTGCCCGATTGATTGGCTCTGCCTCGCACACATGGCTGCCGCTACTGTGTGCAATGTACGTGGCATTGCCTGCTCGGGGAGCGTACCCTTAACTTCGGTCAAGGGACCAAGTTCGCGTTCCATCTGAGCGAACAGGTCGCTGTCGGCGCGCAGCGTCCGCTTGATTCGTCGGTGGCACTCCTCCCACAGCTGTGCGTGACGGCGGTGCCCGGGAGTGTCAGCGCCCATATGGATGGTACGTTTGGTGGGGGTAGGGGAATGAAAGATCTTCAATCGTACTTCGTGGATGAGCGCGTCGTGGGCCGGCGCCGGCAGGCATCGGTCCCGCCAGGCGTTATAGGTGAAGATCGAGTGCACGCAGCTCTTCACGCCATAGGCAATCTCGTAATCCTCGAGACCATCCTGGACGAGCGCAATATCGTCATCATTTATAATTCAATAATTCAATAATTCAATAAATAAATTAATAACAATAAATGAATAAATAAATGATTAACAGATAACATAAAAACACAACAGATATTATAATGAGAAATTAATTTGCACGAGAAGCGTGATGGGTTCGTACAGCGATGTCGGCTTCCACCGCTTTGTCGAAGGCCGCCAAGGCCCTACGTACGAGCTCTGGTGCGAGGAAGAGGCGGGCGAGGGTGAGCACAGGGGAGAACGCAAGAGACCAAACGGTCGAGGAGAGGGAGGAGGAGAAGGGCGCCGACCTTGTTCCTTCGCTGGGTCGAGTATGGTTTGGCGTTTGCCCGAAATGTAGCGGCGTGCTTGCTCCAACAGCGAGTGACCATACGCCCAGAAGAGCTCAGCGCGCTTGGCTAGCCGAAGGACGGAAACGACGGTCATAAGCGCACGACACGACACGCACACGGCACGGCACGAGCAACGGCACGAGAGATTGGAGGGCTCACTTGGGTCGAAGTTTGAAGCGCCAATGCGCAGGGAGCTTTCGTAAATCTCGTTCGATCTGTTCCAGAGCTGCGTTATTTGGTCGTACAGGTCGGGACTCAGCTCGCAGTCCTCCAACTCCTTGCCGCCCTCGGCCTGTTCCGCTTCCCTTTGCTCCTTCGCTTTCATCAGGCGCATGCGCCTGACCAGCGCCTTGGTCCAGTCCTTGACCGTCTCCGGCATACCTGGTAACGGGTCACAAAGAGCACCATGAGCCTCAAATGACAGTAAACAATGAACTAAAATAATATTTTATAAATAAATAAACAACCATTAAGTCATTAAAAAAGGTAAATAATTAAATCATAAAAAAGAAAAAAGGCAGCGTACGGGAGTGGTTTGCTGGCAGCAGGGAGTAGCCCGAGTGGAACTCCTCGCAGGTGACCATGTAAAGCTTCAGTGCCTCATCGGTGTCCTTCTCGTCCAAGGCATCCAAAGCCTGCGGCCGGCAACGTTTCGTTGGCATTAATTACCTCAGGATACGGGCCGTGTTGTGTGCCGTGCGTGTCATGTCGTGTCATGTCGTGTCGTGTCGTGTCGTGCCTGGTGGGTATGTGTACCTTTTCGCGTAATATCTCGCCCCAGGCGATGTACTTGAGCGCCTCCATCGTGCGCTTGATGCCGGTCATGCGCTTCTTCGTCGTGCGGTCGATCCAGTAGTCCTTTTCCATGTCGCCCATCGTGCCGCTCTTGGTGCCCTTCTGTTGGCGCGCTCAGCGAGGATCAGCACACCATCACACAACCTTGTGAGCCAACCGAAACGCACACGACACACACACACACACACACCGCACACGCACGCACGCACGCACGTACACACACGACACGCACAGGACGTGTTACCTCATTGGCGGCAGTGTCCGGGGCGGCCTTGCCGCGGGCCGCGTTGCGTTCGAGCTTTCGGCGCTTGATCTGCTCGCGCTCGCGCTGGAGGAAGGAGATGCAGTGCTTCTTCTCCACTTCGTACCGCACGGCGAACAGCCCGCGCCAGTCCCGCTCGCGCGCCACCGAGACGTGCGTGGCGTCGGAGAAACACAACTTGACGTTCGAGATGAGCACCACCTCTTCCCGCGTACCGTCGCCCGTGCTGTGAGGAGTGCTGCTTGATGTCTCAGGCGGTGGAGCTATGTGGCCCCCCATCGAAGACGATGGAGAAGATGAAGCAGGATCGAGTGATTGAGATGAGGAGACCACGGAAGTAGGAGGCAAAAGTGAAGCTTGTTGAGGTTGCGGTGGTGCGGTGGTGGAGCCGTGGTGGCCGGGCGGGGAAGCGATGGAGGGGAGGCATTGCTGCAGGCTGATGTCGAAGACGTGGCAGTAGAGATCGCGCCACAGCTTGTTCTCCGACGCGGTGGCACTGAATTGGAAGCAGACCAACGAGGCCCGCGCCAGATCGCGTGCCGACAGGTACGAGAATATGCACTCCAGCACCTCCGGCGGCAGCCCGGTGAGCACCACCCCTCCCTCATCAGTCGATGATCCTGTGCTCGCCATCTTCAATCTTTCCATTTCTATTTTTCTTTTCTTTTTGTTAAAGTGAATTTTCTTTCTTTTTCTTTTGGCTAGGCGGAGTTTCAGGCCCGAAAAATGAGAAACGACCAATTTGTGTTGGTGGCGGTCGCACTCCCGCCTTTCTTCTTCGACCCCAACCTCAACCCCAGTTTCGGTTCTAACCAACGTCAGTAGATGGCGACGACGACGATGGGTACTGTACCGACGACGGCGGCGGAGCTGGAGGTGCTGTGGCATAAGACGGCGCAGTACATGGAGCAGCTGGGGGCGGACCTGTCAGAGCAGCCATCCAACGAATCGGTGGTGTGGCCGTTGGGCGGCATGGCGACATACCTGACCACCATCTTCGTGCTCTGGCTCTGGATGCGCAACAAGCCCGTCGGCACGTTCGACAAGGCCCTCCGCTGGCCCCTGGTCATCCACAACTACATCCTCTGCCTCTTCTCGCTGGCGCTGGTCGTTGGCATCGGCTACCGAGTAGTGACCATCTACACATCGTGCGCCCACGGCCTCTACGCCGTCTACTGCGGATGCTCCGAGGCGCCGGAGCTGAGCAAGGCCATGACCTTCTGGGCCTACCTCTTCTACCTCTCCAAGTACTACGAGCTGTTCGATACCGTCTTCCTCGTCCTCCGGAAGCGGCCGCTCACCTTCCTCCACGTCTACCACCACGCCATCGTCATGCCCATGTGCTGGTTCGCCATCAACCAAGGTGCGAGGCCTCCCCTCCCTCTCACCAAGTTCAGATTAAGTCAAGCCCCAATTTATCTCCAATTTTTTACGGACCCAACGGCTCAAAATCGCTCTCAATTCTACGTAATCACCATCTCCCGATTTTAATTCGAGTGGTGAATGCTCCATCACCATCCGTGGCCGCCGCTTCACAGAATCACCTTTTCAGTGCTGTATTGGCCAATTTTTTATTATTAGTAATACTTTATTTAAATATTATTAATAGCACTTCCCCTAAAACGAAAACTGTTGGGTCATTAATGTCTTAAGGCTGTTGCTGACCAACCAACCACCCACCACAGGCATCATCATGGGGTGGATCACCTGCTTCAACAACGCCTTCGTGCACGTCATCATGTACTACTACTTTGCCGAGCAGGCGCGCGGCGCCGGCCCGAAGTGGTGGCGCAAGTACATCACCACGATCCAGATCGTGCAGTTCATGCTCGACTGCGGCACGTCGGTCTTCTTCGGCTACTTCTGGTACGTCGGCACGCCGTGCCACGGCACCATCGAGGCCTGGGTCGCCGCCAACGCCATCGGCATCTCCTTCTTCTTCCTCTTCCTCAACTTCTACGTCAAGCAGTACACCGCCGACAAGCGCGACCGCGCCACCAAGCAGAGGAAGCAGGAGTAAGAGAGAGAGAGAGAAGAGACAACATGCGCTGACATGTTTCCAACATAGTCATATCAGGAAAAACACTTCATATATTCATATAAGCAGAGCAGTAGCAGTTGCATCATCATCGTCATCTTCTGTTAGATGACGTGGGTGGGGTCCCAAGTGCATCGCCAGCCCTTGTCGAGGGCGTTGATGAGCATCATGTCTTCGGCCGCGATCTCGAAGTCGAACACCTTGCTGTTCTCCTTGAGCTTCTCCCGCACGGACGCCTTGGGGATGACGATCACGTTGTGCTGCATGGCCCACCGCAGGAGCACCTGCGCCGGGGTGCGCTCGCACTTCTTGGCCACGTCGATGATGCGCCTCTCCTTGAGCAGCTCGCCCTTGCCGAACGACGAGTAGGCCTCCATCTGGATGTTGTTCTCCGTGCAGTACTGCAGCAGCTCCCGCTGGTACAGATACGGGTGGAACTCGACCTGATTCACCGCCGGGTTCACCTGCCCAGCGCACACAAGGTAAGCCACACACGACACATGACATGACACACACGAGACACACAGTTTTACGAGGGCAGTACGCGGGCATAGTTGGACAACTCTTTGAGGTGTCGAATGGTGTAGTTGCTGACCCCGATCGCCTTTGCTCTCCCTGATCGTGGCGATGGCCATTGAGTTGGTGGTGGTGGTGGTGGTGGTGGTGGTGGTGGTGGTGGTGGTGGTGTGAGGTCACACACAAGGTGTTTGGCACGTACCCGATTTGTAGATCTCCTCCATGGCCTGCCACGTGCTTGCTCGGATGGCGCGGGCCTCCTCTCGGTCCTTGGGGTCCTTCGCCACCTCCTCCACGCCGGGCCAATGCACCATGTACAGGTCCAGGTAGTCCACGTCCAAGCTCTCCAGCGTTCTGATTTCGCGTTTGGGCGTGTCGTGTCAGTGTCGTGCTGGCGGTTTAGCGAACGTGCGCGCATCAGTACTGGTCAGTAGAGTCGGGGACACGCACTTCTGGAACGCGGCCATCGTGCGCTGGTGTCCGTGGTCGGCGGGCCACAGCTTCGAGACCAGGAACAGCTCTTTCCTGTGTTCGCCCAGCCCGCACCGTTATTGAACAAAAAAAGAAAGAAAAGGGAGGTTGTCATCCACCTCGAGTAGGAGGTTGCACGTACCTTGGCACGGGGCAGCTCTTGAGGAAGTTCCCTATCTCGTGCTCGTTGTCATAGTACTTGGCGGTGTCCACCATGCGGTACCCAAAGTCATTCACTGCCCACGCCAGCACCTGTTGTTTGCCGGGGGGGGGGTCAGTAGATCTGCATAGATCCAGTGCACCTGGTGGTGAGCCTTCCGCCATGAACCCGCAGCGTCGCATTACGCCCCCCCCCCAACCAATACTTCGCTTTCGGGAGAGGGAGTCGGTACCTCAGAGATTCTGTGTTGGTTGTAGAGTCGATAGGTGCCGAGCCCAATGACCGGCATACGAACGCCATTGTTCAACAGCACCTTGGCCTGATTCATCTGTTGTCTCACTCTTACTCGTGTGCGTTATAGCTGTACAAAAAGATGCAGGCCCGACTTGTGATTGATGTTTCGTTGTGGCTGTTGCTGTAAAGATGAAGAAACAAGAACGCGCGCCAGCTACACAACACGCCTCACGGGTGTGTCTATGCGTCTGGTTGCGGTCTCGGCCGTGTGCTCTCGACCAACCTCGCGCGCCAGACCTCCCTTCATCACCTCCACCCAAATTCGGCGGAGTTGCTCCCCAGCGTTCCGCAGACGTCGGCGGCCGTCAAGCCCAAGCACACGAGCGTGCGGGCCGATTACTGGAGCGAGCACGTCTTGTTCTGGTCCCGCTTCATCGCCGATGCGCTGGCGCTCGAGGTGCCCGGCTGCTGCCGCTTGCCGACGAGGTCGAGAATGGGGAAGGCCATGAGGTAGTCGTCGGTCAGGTACGACGGCACGCGGTGCACCAGTCGCAGCACTGGCGGCCGTGGCTCTCCGTCGTGGTCGTTGTCGCTGTCGTTGTCGCGGCGGTACTCCTGGTATCGCAGCTGGCTCCGCACCAGCGCCTCGTTCTCTTCGCGTTTGCCCTCTTCTCCGCCATCATCGGCGTCGTCCAGTCCGTATAGTGACCGCTGCTTGCGCTGGTACTCGTCAAGGTCGCCCCACACATCGCACCCGCCCTGCAAGAGCGGCCGCTCGGTGGCCCAATCGAACAGAGCGGCGCCGGTGACCGGACCCTATGTGTAGGCGTCGAATCACCACCAGTCAGCGCCGCACGCACGAACAGTGATTGAACCAAGCGGCGGCAGGTGTACAAAGGGGTTGATCTCGACGATGTAGACGTCCTGCATGTTGTTGACGAGCACAAAGTCGACGATGCAGGCCTGGTACTTGACCTGGTGCTTGACCGTCTGCCAGTACGCGCTGATCTTGCCGACGATCAGCTCCTGGTCGGGGGGTGCCGTGCATTCGCATCAGCTAAAGAACGAAGAACGAAGAACGAAGAACGAAGAACGAAGAACGAAGAAGAGCGAGTACCTCTTTGCCCATCAGCTCGGGGTAGTAATTGCCGTCGTTGTACTGGCTCAGCGCAGTGAGATTGCCCTGGCACACGAAGCCCCGGAACTCGTTGGCCAGATCCACGCCGTCCATCCAGTGGCGCAGCACGATCTTCATCGTCCACTCGCCGTCCTCGTGCCCCAGCGCGTGCACCATATCGGTGAATGTGCGCTCACTGTTCCGCACGACACAAACGACACACGCAACACAGGCAGTAAGCGCCCAGTCCTGGGCTGGATTTGAGGCGAATGCGGCGGCGAGTACCTGTTGACGAGGAGCCACAGCGCCTGCTTGGCGTCGGTCACGCGCAGAATCCGCCCCGCGGCCCGCTGCATCGCCACGGTCTTCTGGTTGGGGTCGGCCGCCGCCAACCCGCCGAACCTGTCCAGCTCCTCGGTCAGGTACTCCATGATGCGCGGGTGGCCCTCGCTGAGGCCCGCGTCCTTGGGACTGCGCGACGACAGCCGCACGAAGAAGCTCATCACTTCTTCCTTGCCTTGGCCTTCGCCTTGCGGCTCTCGTCGTGTTGATGATGATGAGGCCTTCATCTCCTCCATGGCGTGGGCCAGTTCGGCCTCGAGCTGGACCAGCTGCGCCTCGTCATCGGGCGTGAGCGCATCGGTGCGGCTCAGCTGGTGGTGCTGGTAGTGATGCACCAGCGCCGTGGCCTGGGCCTTGGACACGGGCATGAAGGCCGTGGCGAACGTGAAGTCCTTCAGGTCCTCGTACCAGCACTCTGCCAGCACCCACCCACCCGCGAGGACTGAAGCATCAGCTGACCACGTCCTTCTTCATGAAGACGAAGCGGTTGTTGGGGGGGGGGGGCACCAGGGTCGAACAAGGACATGTAGCTCCATTTTTCGAGGGAGAACGAGGGCAGCGTGAAGGGGTTGGGCAGGCGAAGCCTCTCATCGTCAACTGCGTCTTGCTTCTCCATCACACGCGATTTGATTCATTAACATCTCGCGAAGATGCGGTGCTTTGGGACCAAAAGTAGAGTTTGAATTGATTTCAGGGAAGCAAGACACACCAGGCCTCGGCTACCTACTTCCTCATGGCTCGCCAGTTCTGGAAGAAGGCAAAGTCGGGCTGGATCATCGGAGGAGGAACGGCGCCGTCGTCATCATCGTCGTCATCGTCCAAGGCGTCGTCATCGCCGCCGTCCTCAAGGTCGCCCATGCTCTCGTCGAATTTGGAGTACTCCTCTCGCTGCAGCTGCCGCCAGTGCATGGTCACCAGGCTTTCCTCATCATCGCTCGACAGGTCAGAGACACCCACTGCACGAACACCATTTGCCGTGAGCCGACACAACGCAAGGCTAAGAAGAAGATGATGATAAAGATGATGAAGGTGATGAAGGTGATGGGTGCTCCTAACCTTCTTCTCCGTCCGAGTCAGAGTCGCTCTCCTCAGGGTATTCGTAGTTGGGGTTGTTTTCGTCTGAGCCACATCGACACACCACATCACGACAAAGAGCGTTAGGCGAAGAAGAGAACGCGAGCCAGGTGGGTGCAGAGCTGGTAGGTCTCTCTACGACGCAGCTGTCTTGTCAGTCACGCAAAATCATTTGGATGAACATGGAGGGGTGACACCCGAAGATGCCACCACTATTCTCTCGCGCTAGTGTGTCATCAGCGACAGCTGCAAAGACGTAGAGAGAGAGAGATGATGATGATGATGAGAAAGTTGAAGTGTCGTACCATTGGAATCCTCGGAATCATACTCCTCCTCGCTTTCATCGTACTCGTTCCCCGCCACCAGTTCTTCATCAAACGACTCGATGTGAACCCTATTGAGGACACCGACGTCAAGACTCCACGCACGGACCCGCCACTGGCAGCTTATCATAGACGAAGAAGAAGAGGGCGATAACGTACACTCCGTAGTCTCTGTCGAGCTCGGCTTTGTCGGCCATGTCGTCAAAGTAGTAGAGATCGTACTCGTATTCGTCGTCCTCGTCCAGCTTCTCCTTGCCCTTGATCTCGGCGAGGTAGCTCTTGACCATGGGCAGGTACTGGCTGAAGGTCGTCTCGTCGCTGATCTCTGCAAAAGGCGACGCCTGCTGCTTCTTGCGCAGCTCGCTCTCGTGGACCTGCTCCTGGGTCTTGGCCGCCGCGAGGTTGGGCGTAAATCTTGCGCCCTGTCTGCGCGCCGATGGCAGCTTTCGCGTTGTGGTCGTCTTCGCTGCGGGCTTGATGTAGACGGGCGGAGGCATCTTCGTCGTCGCCGTTTCCGTCTCGCTCCCCCGCTCCACCGCGACGTCGACGATTGTTCCGGCCTTCGTGCGATGTCGCTCCACCACTTTGAGACGTGCTGTTCGTGTCTGCTCGTGCTTCTGCTGTACAACCTGTTTCGACTTCTCCTCCTTGCTCACCTCGATAGTGCGTTTGCGCTTCTGCTTGATATCCTCGATCCTGTCCTGTTGGGTTTGGCGTTGCACATGAGCAGAGCGTTGATAGATTGTGGTGCGAGGTAAAGATGAAGCAAAGGAAAGCTCCATGGTCGTTGAAGACGGTACGCACCAGTGCCGTCTTGGTTTCAGCCTCCTTGGTGCTCTTTACGGTGTGAGCCAGTCTGTACAGGCGCCGTGTCGGTTGTGCGGCCTGCTCCACGGAGGTTGGCTGTGCAGGAGCTCCCGTCGGTGCCGTTGTGGAGAGAGTAGCGAAAGCGGCGGAGAGCGCATCGAACGCCGCTCTTTTGGAGGGTGGCATCATACCCACAATGACTACAATAGCGAGATCATGGGAGAATGAGAGTCCATCACAGTGCAAAATCATGAATTCAAATCTCCACACAAATTTCGTACCGAGGGCATCGAGAGGCTGCTCATTTCGCTTCCTCTTGACTCGAATAATCGTTCCTCCTCGCGACTGCGCAGGCTCGGCCTCGAGCGGCGGTGGAAGGTCTCCATGAGGGGGCTCCATCTGTGGCTAACCGATGCCGTGTTGTGATGTGTTTCAAATGTGCGGCAGGGAAAAAGGCGGGAACTGGCCCAGACCAGAAAAAGAGAAAAGAAAAGGCTAAAATAAATATGTTCATGTATTTGACATGTAAGCAGCAAGATATCTAAACATCCATCGAGGTCCTTGCTCTCCTCTGGGCGTGCAGTAGCGGCGCGTGTGCAATAATTACTTCTATACATCGAGCTCTGAGTGTGGCTGCCGCGCTGCGATCGCTCAATCGCTGTCCGAATCCTCGGCAGCGGGCTGTGTCGGGTGCGTGGTGGAGGAGGCAGGGATCATCGACCCAAGGACCTGGTTCCTCCATCTCCTCTTGTCCACACGCCTGACGTCGCCCTGGTGGCCGAGGTACTCGAGGTAGGTGAGGAGGTGAAGGAGATGGTCGTCGATGCGGCTTCCCCAGTAGGACTCAATGTGGATTGCGTTTCCGTAGTTCCTCTGCCAGGTCGAGGGCGTGTCGTCGACGATGAGGACCTGCTTGAGGTCGTAACCTCTTCGCTTCACCTTCTTCATATCTTTGATTACGATACGCTGCAAGAGGAAAATCTCAGCACTTCATCTCCTGAAGAATGAGCGAGGGAGAGCTCGGCCGTACCTCGCCAGTGGCGGGGCAATACTTGTTTGTGCATCTCTCGCTCGAGAAGAGGAAGGAGATCTTCGAGGGATCCGGGAACACGTGCCGCACGATCTCTGCGGCATACTCGCAGCCTGCACGGGACGCATTGATCAGATTTTAGAATTGAACGCGCATCGCTTCGTGTAGAAAGAACGAAGCAACGAAGAAGAAGGAGATGAAACGAGAAGACCGAGGCAACCGGGGTAGAGGAGGAGGAGATCAACCACAAGAGGGGAGGAAGGGGAGGCGGTGGCGAGATGTATTACCTGAAGCCGTCCAGACGGCGACGTCGAACCACTCGAGGATGGTGGAGACGAAGTAGTCGAGGTAGGGTCGCTTGTAGACGAAGATCTCTTCGTTGAAGAGGGAGAAGTCGTGCTGCTGGTAGGTACGGCGCTGGAACTCGCTGTGGACGAGGGTGCCGTCGAGATCGAGCACGAGGAGGGTCTTGAAGCGCTTGGCGGGGGATGAGGGGGTCTGCAGCGCGCGGCTGATGATCATCTGCTTCGCTACCTTCTTCTTCTCCTTCCTGGCCTTCCTTTCGGTCTTCTTCTCGTGCCGCCTCTTGATGATGTCGGTCTTGGGGGTCTCGCGGTCGATCTTCTGAACGAAGTCGTCAAAGGCCGCCTTCTCTCGCACTTCGTCGTCCGTGAGGCTGATCTCGACGTCGGCCATGAGGGTCTCGATCTTGGCGCCATCTTCGTCCACGATGAAATCGCCGTTGTGATGGTGGTGCTTCTTCTTGTTCTCGTCCTTCTCACCCTCCAGGTGGTGCTGGCCGCTACACTCCTTCGCCTTTCCGATCGGCTCCTCCTCAGCGTGCTCCACCGCCCTCTCGAACCTCTCGATGCACAGCATGCTGTCCTCGGTGCTCAACATCCTTCCTTCCTTCTTCTCTCTTTGATATTAATATTAATGTTATTACCTTGCTTCCGTCGATGCGTTGCTCTAATCCTCGATGATGATGAAGGACGGCGAGACCTTCTTCTTGCTGCTTCAGTGGCGAGTTGCGGCGACACCCGTAAGTCCGACTACAGGTGCGCTAGAAGATGACCGAAAGAGAAAGAAAGAGCGAAGCCGAAGCAAAGGGCAGAGTCGATGTGTTGTTGGCTTGGACCCAGGGGAGAAAAACTACAAAAGAAAACCTCTTGTGCGTGCGACAAACCAACAGTGGTCGCACGGTTAATTAGGCGGAAGTAGTTTTATGTCCGACGGAGCTAAACGATTGGTGAAGCGTCGACAGCAGGCTGTAATCTCCCTTCATCAGCTTCTCGCAGGCGGAATGTCGTAGAAACCACACCGCTGCGTCTTTGCTGCAGGTTTTTATATTCAATGGTGTGGCTGTGTTCAAGTTGGTTACATTGTCACTCCCATTCCTCCTGGTTGATACCCTTCCTTCGTTCTGACCAAGCATGCAGCTTGTCATGGATCCACTGTGCATTGTTTACCTGTGTGTGGTGTTGTTAGCAAAAGTGGTAAATGGTGAGGGCTTGCACATACATAGGTGTTGAGTCCAAAGCCAGAGAACACCATGATCCCTGATAGGAGGTAGAGCCATGTAAACTGTGCAAGAGGGAGAGTCAGTGTATGTGAATGTGCATGGAGTGTGGTGGAGGAAAGTACAGGCTTTGGGAAGATGACAAAGGACAACACAAGGGTGACCACTTTCCTGCAGCATGCCACAAAGATTGCCACCACTGCTCCAAACCTGAGAAGACAAGATGGTGAGCACACCACAAAATCAACAAGTTATATGAGAGTACCTCTTGATGATCGCTAGGTAGAAATAAACGCCAAAGTAGCCCATTGTTGCTTCCATCATGACAAGCCCCAATGTGCCCTTGTTCTGCATGCAGAACTCCATGGCTGTGGCAAGCTCCCCTGAGAAGATGGTCACCGCCAATATCTGTACAAAGCCCACAAAGTTGGAGTAGAAGACCTGGCAATACAATGTTAGTTTCAACACAAACAGTGCGGCGGGAATGGCTCGGCTTTGGCGTACCATCTCAGACTGCGGGCTGCCAAAGTTCTTCAGGATCTTCTCTTGGAAGTTGGACAACAGCGCTTCCGACAGGACCGAGGTCATGACCATAGCCAGCCCTGCCATGCGCCCCATTGTAAGAGAAAAGAAGGGCCAGCTGGGCGTAACTGAGAGAGCGCACCAATAACGTTGAAGTCGGGGCTCAGCTGACTGTCCGCGAGGGTGAAGAGGGCGAGACCCGCACTCACTAGCGCAGCCCCGCAGTACTCGGCAAGTGTATAGCTGCACCGAGCGTTGGTGAGTCCGTGCGCTCGCAGAGATGATCCGCAGCAAAACCTACCTTTTCTGTATGACCAGCAGCCCGCACAGCATCGCGGGTATCACCTTGGCTGATCGTAGAATCACCTGCGCTCGGCAAGACCGCGCACAGCGGCATTACTCGGCCGTCAGGATCAAGAGGCCACTACCCAAGCCAAATGGTGCGTGGTGTGCACGCACCTTGGTCGGATAGTTGAGGTAGCCCAAGGAAGCGTTGCCGAGGCCAGTAGTGAGCAAGAGAAGGAGGGACAAGATGAAGTAGTAGCGGAGGGGCGTCCTGCCGCATGACAATAACCAAGAAACGCGTCAGTTTTGAAGCAGAGGCAGACGAAGACGCAAAAGCGAGGCTGGCTCTCCACAAAAGACAAAGACGAACCTTCGCTCATTAGAGAAGACGTTGAAGCTGGAGAAGGAGAAGAGCATGAACGCCAACAACTCGAAGAGCGTGAGGAACAGGCCGTATTTGTAACCCGGAACCTTGAATATCGCTTCCTGCATGGGCCGTGACCCCTCCAACCGTGAGCAAGGCGGGGCCAACCTGGTAGTCGGACGTGTGTGCAGGACACGTAGGGTGGCAGTACCTGAAGGTAGCCATGGCAGATGTGAAAGAAGAAGACGCCGCCCACGCAGATCAAGAGCTGGACGAACTGCGGCAAGTGGCCCACTGGGATGCCGAGCAAGCTCAGCGCCTGCGGCTGCTTCTCCTTCAGCCCCACGTCCATCCCTTCGTCTCCTGTGTCTCTCTGACAAAGCGTTCGCTAGCGAACTCAAAGGCCACGTCCGCCAGTTACCAAATATGGTCATAAAACAAGGCAATGCTCGAATTCTTGAATTAATTAATAATTTTAATTACCAACAAAAAACAAAGAGAAAACAAAACGCTCAGGAGGAGAAGAGGTGGGAGAAGAGCTCCTCGGCCATGGGCGTCACCTGCTGGGTCGTGGTGATGGCCGGCATGAAGTTAACCAGCGGCGCCATCACGTCGTATCGCAGCTTCCTGCCCTTGGACGCCTGTCGTCGAACGTGTGTGTGTGTGGTGTTAGTTTCGGGTTGGGAGCATCGCTGAGAGACCTGAGCGGACATCAAAAACGTTGCGAACCTTCTGGTCGACGTCCTTCTTCTTGTTCTTCCGGAGCATGCGGCGCAGCTGGGCGTGACTTCGGCCCAGCGCGATGGGATCGGTCACGTTCGCCGTTCCGCTTTCCACGAGCTCTGGACACACGAGTGAAGAAGAAGAAGAAGAAAAGTGAGAGCTGAGCTGAGGTGAGTTGTGTGGGGGCGTGCCACGCACCTCGGAGCAGTTGATGATAGAAATCGGAGTCATCGAAGATCTCCTCGTCGTACTCTTCCTCCCTTTCCTTCTTCTTCTTTCCATCTTCGGGCACGTCGTTCGGTGCGGGAGCGGCTTCCTCCTCCTGCGTATGTGGTGCATGTGCGGGTGCGTGTCGTTAGAGTCTGACGCGAAGGGGCTTACGCGTGGGGACGAACCTTGGGCTTTTGGGGGTAAAGGGCAGCGCCGATCACCTTGGCCGACGACCGCTTCAGTTGGGTGCGCTTGACCAGCCGGTGCTGGTCGGCCATCAGCTGCGAGATCTGGTTGAGCACCGTCCTGTTGCGTTGGCCAGCGACGATCAGTCGCCTCATCTTAAGGGGGTGTGAAGGGTGCGCGAGATTGTTACCGGTTGATGGCCTTGAACTCCTTCTGCATGATGCCCTGTGATAGCATCGTCTTCCTGTTCCATCTGTCGATCACCTCGTCGGTCTTCTTCCACAGGTTCTCCTGCACAGCAGCCAGTCAGTCCACTTCCTCTACCGAAGAGCGGGCGCGCAGCTGATGTTACAACTTCTCGAGAATTTGAGTCGCACCTCGACAGCAAGGAACTCCTCCCACTTGGGCTCCACACTCTTTCCACTGCCGTTGGCCTCTCCGTTCTCGCCGAGGGCCAGATCGTCGTCGTCTTCCTTGTCCTTGCTGGCGTCGGCCAGCACCGGCGCAAACGAGTCGTTGCCGGCGAGCAGCGTCTTCTTCGCGGAGAAGAGGCCGTCGAAAAGCGAGGCGAGCGAAGAGGACGCTTCGGCCAGTCCCGCCTTGAGCTTCTGGCTCTTGCCCTCCTGCTCCTCGTCCACCTCCTCGTCCTCTTCGTTCTCCTCGGCGTCCTCGTCCTCCTCGTCGTTTTCTTCGTTCTTCTTGTGCTTCTTGCTCTGTCGCTTTTGCGACTTCTTCTCGCCGAGCGCGGCGGCGGGGGACATGAAGAGCGAGTAGGCCTTCGGGTGCGGGAGCCTGGCGAGCACACACATGCCACGTCAGCACCACGTCAGCACCGGTTTGGAACTAAGTGGGAGTGGTCGGGCGGTGGGGTGCTTGTCATGTAGTACCTGTTGGCCAGCGTGAGCATCTGCTGGAACGAAATGCGCATCTCCATGAAGCTGTTCCACAGCAGCTTCTGGTTCTTCGTGTGAATGGCCTTCTCGAGCTCCTTGCGGTTGTCCGACCTGTGTGGC
>CDFB01063725.1:0-20595 GCA_000826425.1 Acanthamoeba lugdunensis | reverse complement strand
GGAGGTCACCACCAAGCTCTTGTAGGCCTCGTTCTTGAGGAATATCTTCATCACCTCCTGCTCATCGCACCACACGACACACGACACGACACGACACGAGACACACACAGCAGCGGTGAGGTGACACCTTTTGCAGGGCGCCTGCGGGGATGAAGGTCGCGTGAGGGAGTACCCGCTCGACGACGCTGACAGGCTCGGGCTTGACGGGAAGCGTCTCGGGTCGCTTCTCCGCGGGGATGACGCGCGGCGCCGGATCATTCGTTTCTGTCGTCGCGGGCAGCCACGCGACACACACGACACACACAACCCAGCAAGGAATGCGTTCGGCTGTGGTGAGCGATCGCACAGCGCTGATTGTGCGCAATGGGGTGGTGGTGGGGGGTGGGGCTCGTACGGACGACCTTGCCGGCCTTGACCTCGGCGAAGATCTCCTTCATTTCCTGCTGCGTCCACGGGAGGGCGAGATCGGCCGGCGTCTGGCCCTCGTTGTCCGTCAACATGATGTCCGCGCCTATATCGTTGCGTGCGGTCGCCACAAACCAAAAAATCAGAGTTGAAGGTCACCGTCGTCAAAGCACACGACACGACACGACACGACAGAGAATAATAACAATAAAAGAATAATAGTTTTTGAAATAATGAAAAAAGTGTACCCTTGCGGATGAGCCAGAAGGCGAGGGGCTCGATGCGGTTGAGAATGAGCGAGTGGAGCGGCGTCACGCCGCGCTTGTTCTGGGCGTTGATGTTGGCCCCGCGCTCCACCAACAACCGGATCGCGTGCTGCTGCGATTTGGCGCACGCCCAGTGCAGCGGCGTCGATCCTGTGTGGCCCATCCCACGCAGCCCTGTGTCGGTGCACTGTGTGCTCTATGTGTGCGGCGGTCGTGCGTACCAGTGTCAAAGTCGACGCAGTTGACGTCGATGCCTCGGTCCAGGATTTCGGTGATCTTCTTGATGTTGTTGCTCTGGCATGCGTGGAATAGTTCGTACATCATCTCCGTTTGCGCTGCGCCACAGTGTCGGACAAACGAAAGCAAGCAAGAAAGAAGCGAGACGAGGTTTGCCGGGGTTGAATGAAAGAACGAACGAAAGAACGAAAGCGAGAAGGTGGGGTCGTGGTACCTCCGCCGCCGGCGAGGATCTTGGCGTTGTGCGAGACGGTGGTCTGCAGCAGCTGCGGGAGCGGCTTCGTGCCCACGTAGAGCTGCGGTTGCGACGATTCGAGAAACACGTGAGACCCACGGGAGCCCCGGAGATGGACCATGGGGAAGGAGAGTGACTGGGTACCTCGCCCTGCTTGTCCCGGCCCATCATCTCCATTTCCTTGCGGCTGGGCCGGTTGGTGGGGTCCACGGTGTAGTAACACTTTTCACACCTGCCACACGACACGCACGCAACACGCACGGCGACCACACGACACACCGCGGCGTGAGTGCTGTCCGCCTGGAGCGAGGCAGCGCAGAGCGTCGGTGAGAGTGAAAGGGATGCGAGGGTACCGAGAGAAGCCGCGCGCGCGGTTGGAGGAGATGTCCGTCGAGGTGCAGTTGGGGCACACCTCGAAGAAGGGCGACTGGACCACGAACCCGTTCTCTCGCACCACGCCCGTGCCCTGTGCGCGCCGACGCCACATTCGTTACCACACGACACGACCGCACACACGCACACACGACACGACACGACACACGACGCACACTACACGAGCGAAGGGGGAAAAGAGGGTCCTTACCTGTGGGATGTAGCTGCCGGTCGAGGGGTCGCCCAAGGCTCCGCCCGCGGGCGAGGTGGGGAGGGAGACAGACGACATGAGCACCGAGGTGGGAGTGATGAGACCCATCCGGATGCGCTCCTTCATCTGCGCCCACGATGGCTGGCGCCCGAACGCCGACCCGACGCCCATCATTGGCGCCTCCAGCTTGCCACGTCCTTTTTGTTTCAAAAAAAATAAATATCATATTTAATTCAAAAAAAAAATAGAATAAGTACGCCTGGCCGGGCACGCAGGAGGGCGCCCGCCTCCTGGGAGAAAGCACGCACCTCGCCCCACACGCTCATATTCGAGGTCGTTTATGAGCTGATCGATGTCATCCATTGCGTTGGGTCCGAGTGAATGCAACTGGTGATCTGTTTGGGGGGCAGGGACAACGGAATGCGGAATATTTGAAATCCGTGTCATTTCTCGCATTCTGTCGCTTTTTCTCGTCTTTTTTATTTGTTTCGGCGTTGGCACGCCAAGATCGCCGATCGGCAGCTAACGATCGAGTGAAGAAGGAAGAAGCATCGCAGGCAAGCCATCAAAGATGTCATTCCGCGATACAGGACATGCCAAGAAGAACCAGGCGCGCACGGGTTGGGAGCAATCAGAATTCCCCATTCTATGCGAGACTTGCCTGGGCGACAACCCCTACGTCCGGATGGTACGTTAAATGACATTCATTTGCGCCCTGGTCTTGAAAATCTAACAGATTTGCCTCTTGGCCATTCATCATCAATTAGACCAAAGCCGACTTCGACAAGGAGTGTAAGGTGCGTAATTTGCCCCCCCCCCGCGCATTGTGATACAATGGGATGCTGATTATGTTTTCCTTTGCTGCTTCAGGTTTGCGCCCGCCCCTTTACCGTCTTTAGATGGAGGCCTGGCGCGAAGGCGCGCTTCAAGAAGACGGAAGTCTGCCAAATCTGTGCAAAGCTCAAAAATGTTTGCCAAACTTGCCTTCTCGATCTCGAATTTGGTAGAATGACGTTCCTTCCTATTATCCCATTCTTGCAGGCCACCAGATTCTGACTCCTTCTTTCTCTATGTTTTACTCGCGCGTGTCATCTCTTCCCTCCTCTCCTTCTTTCTTCTGCCATTCATCATCGCATCATCATCATCTAGGACTGCCGGTGCAAGTGAGGGACAGCCAGCTCACGGACGTCCAGCAGATGCCGATCTCCGAGGCCAACCGGGAGTACTTTGCCGACCAGGCCGAGCGCCAGATCGCGTCGGGCCAGCTCGACCTGCAGGCCGTCCACAGCCAAGTGCACGACACGCTTCGCCGGCTGACCCGCCCCACGCCCTACTACAAGCGTAACGAGGCCCACGTGTGCTCGTTCTTCCTGAAGGGCAACTGCACCCGCGGCGCCACGTGTCCCTACAGGCACGAGGTCCCGGAGAACAAGGGCGACCTCAACCAGCAGAACCTCAAGGACCGGTACTACGGCGTGAACGACCCGGTGGCGCGCAAGATGCTCAAGCGCGCCAGCGAGATGCCCGGCCTCGCGCCGCCCGAGGACAAGAACGTGCGCACGCTCTACCTCGGCAACGTCCAGCCCTACATCACCCAGCAGGACATCCAGTACGCGCCCGCCTCTTTTCTTCCCCACTTTGACACGACACGACGCCGCACACGCACACACGCGCAGAGTGCTCACCAAACAATTGTGCAGCGATTCGTTCTACGGTTACGGCGAGCTCGAGTCGGTGCGCGTGCTGACGGAAAAGATGTGCGCCTTTGTGACCTACACGACGCGGGAGGCGACCGAGAAGGCGGCCGAGGCCACCTTCGGCAAGCTCACCATCAAGAACATGCCCATCCGCGTCTCGTGGGGCCGGCCCCAGGCCGCCATGGGAGGTACGCCCGCGACGTTCCCCTCTTTTTTAATCTATTTAATTATTTACATTTACATTTACATTTTTATTTATTTATTTATCTCTAAACCGGACCCCAAGGATAAATTGTTTAACAAAGTATGAACCGCTTGCTCTTCCTCTCGGATCCGAGAGGGAGACCAAGTGGTCCCTGATTACCGACTTTGATGAGGGCACCACCGGTGGTGATCGTTGTGCTTGTGCGTGTGTGTCGTGTGTGTCATGTCGTTGATCGCGTGGTCGCTGATGATCTGGTGTGCGTGTGTTGCCGCAGGTGCGCCGCCTCCGGGTTTGCCGCCGCCGCCTCCGGACTACTTCATGCCCTCCATGGCCTCGTGGGGCCCACCCGTCGGCGGCATCGCTCCTCCGCCCGGCGTGGCCCCTCCCCCGGGCATCGCCCCGCCTCCCGGCCTCGCGCCTCCCACCGGCCCTGGCGGTACCGCCATCGTTCCTCTTACATGTAGAGAGGGTTGTGAGCAACCTTTAGCTGATGATGTTTCTCTCTGCTTGTTCGTCACACAGGCTATGCTCCATTGCCGCACGGCTATCCCGGAGCGTCGGCTCCCTCGGTGCCGCTCTCGGCCTACTACCCGTCCATGGATCCGCTTCGCATGGGCTCTCGCCCCAACGATGGTGCGCAACGTCCTACCGCCATCTCCTCTCTCTCTCTCTCTATCTCTCTTGGTGTCAGCCGACGTGAGTGTTGGTTTGGTGGCTAAAACTCTTCTTCATCTCATCGCAGAGCCGGCGCGTAGTGCCGTGGTGCTCAACCCGTCCGACAGCAGCAAGCAGAGCTGATCAGCCTTTGCCACATCCGACCCGCAAGAGATAAGGAATGGGCCCTCTGCACGCACCGTGCCAGCGACACCTTCTGCGCAAGCAACACGTCGCCATCGATTGGACAACACTGCAAATATTTGTGCTGCAATTACGCCAAATTCCGTGTGTTGCTTTTCTTCCAATCGGAGACCAGGAATTTTTTTCGTTTTTGCGGGCCTGAACCGGAATAGGTGGGGAGGACGGGCGTACGTATTGGGTTGTCTCCGACCACAAATCAATTCTCTTCGATTGCAATCCTCTTCTTCGTCCATTACCCAAAGCACACAATGTCCAGAATTTTGAGAAGGGGCGTTATCTCCAACACTTCTGCCACCCTCAACGCGACTGCCTTCGTCGCTCGCAGGTCCTTCGCCGCCTCCGCCCTCCGGCTCGCCAAGGGTACGCTGATTTACCCCCCCCCCCAATCAATCACCTTTGATGCTTCGGCTCTCTTCTTTACGCTTTACCGGCCTGCATGCGCAGCATTTTGCTACAATGAGTGATGGACATCGGAGAAATTTTCGCATTGTCCCGCTACTTCAATCGAATGGGATGCTTTCATTTGTCTAAAGCGAGCCTTTCGTTCCATCGAGCAGAGCCCGCCACTTCCCTCGACGTTGAGTCGCAGGATGACACCGACGCCAGGCACACGGGTATGGAGCGCCTCGAGAAGGTGCCCTGGACGAAGCTCTACGAGGGTGACGCCATCCTGACCGGCAAGTTCGGCACTCTGGAGGAGCCCACCATCGTCCACTCGTGGTTCCCCTCGCGCATCGTCGGCTGCCAGGGCTCCGCCGAGCACCCCCACGACATTCTTTGGCATGAGGTGCGCCGCGGACGCGACACCGTGTGCCTCGAGTGCGGCCAGGTCTTCAGGCTGCGCCCCAACCTCTTCCACCAGCTGTCTGAGGTCGAGGCTGATCTCTTCCCCCCTACGGAGGCCAAGGAGTCCGCTTCCCACTAAATGGACGCTCCCTCCCAACNAATTCATCGCTCTCCCCCGAGAATAAATACAAAGCTTGGGCTCTACATTAGATTCGATTCTTGTAGCGCCATTTATTTATTTCGATTTTTGTATAATAATGTAATAACAATGCGTAGCTCAGTCGTTGCGCCGTTCCATTTCGGCCATGCTGACGGCCAGGATGTGCTGCAGCTCGTCATCGTCGTCCTCTTCCTCCTCTTCGGCCTCCTCCTCTTCCCTCTGCGTGTCGTCGCCGGCCGCCCGGTAGTGTTGCGTGTGATAGTGGTGCGCGTCCATGGCGTAGTCGTCGAAGAAGACCCGTGTCAGTATCGACGCCGTCAGCTCCATCTCGCGCAGCGCATTCTCCAGCGCCTGCTGGCTTCGCACTACTCCTCCCTGGGCCTCCGCCTGCACAACATTTAGCTCGTTAGCCACGCACACGCACATCGCACACGCACATCGCACACGCACACGCAGCACCGCACACACAGGTCAAAGAGCAGAGGTGCGTACGTTGGTGTTGTTGGCCGTGGCGGGCAACGTAGAGCTACGGCACGGGCGCAGGTACCCGTTGCGGGCGTCGGGCAGTTCGTAGAGGACGGCCGCGTTGCTGGTGATGCCGGCGTCGGCGAGCTTCTGGGTCGGGTCCTGCAGCAGCACCAGGCCCTTCTCGTTGTCCTCGAAGTCGTCGATTCGCCAGAGCCGAATCTTGTGCGGCGGCGTCATCGAACTGCACGCGATCGCCCGCACCAACGCTGCGCCGCGACACACAGCACGACACGGCACGCGTCAGCCATTCGAACGCGCGAGGTTGAGTGATGTGCGCGATGGTAATTCAATTGTACCGAGGACGCTGGCGTCGGGCTCCACGAGTACGCGGATGGGCGAGTTTTCGTTGCGGCGCGGCTTTCCCGCGCAGTCGTTCTGGAAGGCCTCCACGGCGATGCGTTCCGTCTGTTTCACCACCGTGCGTGCGTGCGTGCGTGCGTGCGTGCGTGCGTGCACACAGTTTCGCCGATGGTGAGCACTCATTGAGTGAGCGAGCGAGCTGGGGGGAGTGCGCACCATGCAGCGATACCAGTGCTTCCAGTCGCCGCCGAACCGGCGGCGGTCCACCTTGGGAAAGCCGCTCTCGCCACACAACCGCTTCCACACCCTGCATGATTTTTTATTTATATTATTACCCCGTAAATATAAATATAAATATAAATAATAATAATAATAATAATACAAATAAACAATGGTATAATAACAATAAATAAAAAAAATAATTGCCACAAGGCACTTTAGAACTGCTAGAGGGGGGGGGGTACCTGGGGTCGTTGGCGAGCTCGTGCCAATGGCGCGAGACGCGTAGGGTGGCGACAGTGGCGCTGAGGTCGAGGTAGTCGAAGACGTGCAGCAGGACCTCGTCCGGCAGCGGGGGCAGCTGCCACTCCTGCTTGACTGGCAGCGGCGCTGTAAACGTTGTTGCTGTTGTTGTGGTTGACTGACCCGTGCCCATTGGGGCTGTGGTCCAGCTCCTCCTACTACTCGTACTGGCCTGCATTGCGGCTCCTACTGCTGCACCTTCGTCCTCTTCTTCGTGGGTGGGTGTTGAGCAAGAAGAAGTCGCCCTTGGCGGAGTTGCTCGTACCTTGCCTCGACTTTGGTTCTGTGGGCGGCGCTGGACCGCGGAAAAGAACAGATAATTCACCCAATAAATAAGAAAATGTCTTTTTGGGGCCACCAATCCCACGAATGTGTGGCATGCCATTCCACACCCGGCACACAGGCCGCACGCGAGGCACTTAGAGCAGGAGGGGGTCGAGAAGCTTGCGCCAGTCGGCCATGGTCCAGCTCTCGTCGGCCGACGAGCTCACGCCGTTGATCATGAACTGAGGCGTGCCGTAGATCCCAAGAGCTGCGCACCACCAACCACCAACCACCACCCACAGCGTTTTGGTGGCAGGTCAGCAAGACGAACCACGCCACGTCCATAGAGATGCTTCTTCGAAGCTGACGGGGCGAAAGAGAGAGAGAGAGGGAGGGAGCGGTACAGGCGGCGCGCTTCCAGGTCACGCGGGCGAGCAGGTTCTGGGTGGAGACCCAGCCCATGGCCTTGACGAAGGCGGCGGGGTCGACCTTGCAGCAGGCCTGGGCGTACCGGCTCATCTGGGTGATCACCTGCAGCGGCGCAATCCCCTGCGTAGCCTCATCGCCCCAGTTGTCCTACAAACGTGCGCGCGCGCGCGGATGATGTGAGGTTTTGTGTCCCGCGGCCCATCTCTCGTGTGTGTCGTGTGTGTCGTGTGTGTCGTGTCGTGAACCTGCTGGTCGTAGAGGTACTGGGCGTAGTCCCAAAACACGGTGTTGTTCTTGGCCAGCTCACTCACCACCACAGCGCCCTGCACACCATTCATCAGCCGATCAATCACACGTGTGTCGCGTGTGTCGCATGTGGCGTGTGTCGCGTGTGTCGCATGTGGCGTGTGTCGCGTGTGTCGTGTCTCCTGAGAAAGGGAAGGGCGGGGGTGCCTGGGCGGCGAAGAAGGCGTTGTGGTGGTAGGGCAGCGGGAAGAGGGTGGCCACGAGCTGCAGCTTGTGGGGGCCGTAGTGCTTGGCCAGCTGGAGCAGGATGGGCCACACGGCCTTCGAGTCGGGACACTGCAGGTCGACAAAGGCCTCCAGCTTGATGGCCGCGTCCGCATTGCCTGGTACGCGCCACCGTGACAGCCACCTTAAGAACTCTTCTACGTTTTGATGGGGGGGCGGGTGATACCGAGAGCGAAGACGGAGGAGGCGAGGGGAATGGGCGGCTGGGCGGCCACGAAGACCGTGAAGAGGGCCAGCACGAGGGCGGCGAGTATCGGGGCACGCTGCATCGTGTGGTGCTGTGGTGCTGTTGCACTGATGGCGATAGCACTGAAAAAAGTGCAAAAAACAAATAAGAAAGGGGACAAGAAAAGGCACCACCACCCCAGCATCGCAACTCGTTCAAGATGGCCGAACACAAGGAAGAGAGCTTGCCTTCAGGTGCGCTATTCATCAACATGTGTCCTGTAATCCGTGTGTAGATAGATGGTGCTGCTACGCGATTCCTCGCTGTTGATTGAAATATTGATTTAAATGCCCTCTCCTCTTGGGTGTAGAAGGTGGTGGCGCAGAGTCCTTCAACGTGGACGCGTTCGTGAAGAGCCTCACCACGCGGGCCCTCGGGCGTCGTGTGGAGTACCGCACGCGGGTGGCCAGCACGATGGACGTCGGCGCGCAACTGCTGTCCGAAGGCGCGCCCCACGGCACGCTGGTCCTGGCCGAGGAGCAGGCCGCCCCGCAGGCCCGCAAGCAGGGGCGCACCTGGAGCAGCACCCCCCGAGGCAACCTCTACGTCTCCCTCCTCCTTCGCACCACCCACCTCTGCTGGTAAGGCCCTCGCCTCTGTGTCGTGTCGTGTCGCGTGTCGTGTCGTGCGATGGCATACCATGGGCTCAATGAGACCGCAGGTACGGTCTGCAGGCGTCGGCGGTGGCGGTGGTGCGGGCGTGCGAGGACGCCGGGGTGCAGGAGGCGCGGGTCAAGTGGCCCAACGACGTGTGGATCGGGCACAGGAAGGTGAGCGGCATGATCATGCGCACCGAGAAGGAGCTCGACGTCGACTCGTGGAAGGGCCAGATCGGCATCGGCATCAACGTCAACGAGGACATGTCGGCCCACCCCGACCTGCGCGACGTGGCCGTGAGCGTGGGCCAGGCCCTCGGCGGGCTGTGGGTCAGTCGCGAGCGGTTCCTGGCGCGGTACCTGGGCGAGCTCGAGGCCCTGCTCGACACGCAGGACCCGCGGGCCGTGCTGGCCGAGTACCGCCGGCACAGCCTCCTGCAGCCCGGCTCCGAGGTGCTGGTCCACGACCAGGGCTTCGAGCACGCGGGCTACCCGGCCGTCGTGCAGGCCATCGCCGACGACTTCCGCCTCATCGTCACCCGCAGCGGCGGCGACACCATCAGCCTCTCGGCCGAGGAGGTGTCGGTCCGGCCTGTTCGTCCCTCTTCGTCGTCATCGGCGTCGTCGTCAGAGTGAGCGTGCGGGGCGTGTGCGTTTCCCCCAAAGCTTTGGGAGTGGCGGGAAAACCAATAAACAACAACGACGACAACAACAAAGATGAAGAGGCGGAGAGGAGCAGGCAAAGCTGAGGTTGGAGAAGATGAAGATGAAGATGAAGAGGTGGAGTTGAGCGAGCTGGCAAAGTCCCACACAAAGGAAGAAGAAGAGGACGACGACGAGAACGAAGGTGACGACGTGTCAACGGAGCTGGACCTGCAGCTCAAGGCGCGGTTCCTCAACAAGACCAACGCGACCGTGTGCGTGCTGTGGCTCCTCATCCCCATCATCGTCATGGTCTACGCCTTCTTGTACATCGGCACGCCCCCCCCCAACCTCACTATTTGATTTTTAATATTTGATTTTTAATAATGTTTTTTTAAAAAAATTATAAAATTCCGATACCGGAATGAACAATGTCAAGTATGTGATGAGTTTAACGGTTTTTGGGCCACGCCGGCGCTCGTGCAGGGGCGCTCTGGAATCCGGCGGGGTACACGAACAACCTGCAGGTCCTCATCCTCAACGACGACACGGGCTTCAACTTCAGCTCCGCCGCCTTTGCCGGCTCCGGCCTCGTCGACAACGCCACCCTCGCTCTCCTCCGCGACTTCCCCACCAGTATTACGCCCTCGCTGCCACACCGGCCGCTTGCTTTCCTCTCGTGCCGTCCGTGTTAACGGCAGTGTCCCTGACACCATGTTGTGTTGTTGTGCGTGTCGTGTCGTGTCGTGTTGTGTCTGTGTGTGCTGTCGACAGTCTCGGCGGGCGCACTCATCACGCAGGAGCTGCTGACCACCCCCGCCACAGCCGACATCTTTGACTGGAAAGTGGAGAGTCCAGATCTCGTCGACAGGTAATCGTTCGCGTGCGTCTTCGTGTCATTTGGTCGCGTGTCGTGTCGTGTCGTTGGCCATGTGTCGTGGTGTCGTGCTGATGCGAGTATTGGCTGCGTGCGGGTGGCGTGGGCCAGGGCGAAGCTGGGGGATTGCATCGAGCACGGGTGCGCGTGGGGCGCTCTCTACATTCCGCCGGACTTCTCGTCGACCATGTTCGAGGCCTTCGGCCCGATCAACATCACCGAACTCACCCAGCGGCTCTTCTTCCCCGACGGCGGTACCTGCTTGCCCCCCTACCCCAAATCCTTGCCGAAGCCGCACCTGACAGCTTGGATGGGGCGGGGGGGGGGGTTCAGCCTACGCCGCCTACTCCAATCCCATCTACTTCATCTACGACGAGGGCCGGAACTACGTACGCACACGACACACGGCACACCACACACGACACACGGCGCACGACACGACACACGACACACGACACGAGTTCTTGGGTTGACGTGACGTTGGGTGTTGGGTGATCACATGGGGCAGGCCACGTTGAGTATTGTGGTGAAGATCATAGACAAGATCTTCCGGTCGGTGTCCTCCGGCATCTCCCAGAAGTTGCTCACCTCCGCCCTGGGGCCGATCCTGGTGAACCCCCCCTCCCCCCACCTTCACCAATTCCAGGGCTGCGAACTAACTTGACAAGCCGACCGACCGACCGGCAGTTGCAATTCGCGAACCCGGCCTTCTTCCTGAACCCGGTGACGTTGACGTACACGAACCTCCACCCGGTGTCCAGATACGGCCTCAACTTTGTCTCCTACATCTCCTTCGTGCTGGCCTGGATCGGTAAGCAAGCCAGCGCTACACGCTCTCATTCCGCACATTCTCGGCCTGATCGTGTCGTGTGTCGTGTGTCGTGTGCGTTTTGTTCAGGTTCGATGATGACCGTGTCGGCCGTGTTCAGCGTCGCCGTGCCGATGGAGTCAAAGAAGCTCACCATGGACCTGGGCGTACTCCAGCACATCGCCGGCATCCGAAACGTTCGTCCCCCCTATCATCTTTATCAATTCATATAATATCCAATATATATTTCACTACATTGTATACCTATATTGAATATTGAACAACACACTCGTTACCCGATTGGTCTGCCCACCCGCAGATGTCGAAGCGAGCTCAGTTCATGGTGGCGGCGGGGTACAACCACGTCCTGCGCGCGGTGTGGGCGATGGTGTTCGCCATCAACCTATCGCTGTTGATCACCTGCGTCGTGGCCGCGGTGGCCGGCGACGCCAGCGAAGACGTGTTCCAGCACAACTTCATGGCCTACTGGATGTGGCTCTTCTACGCGAGCATCTGCTTCATCTTCATGAACGCCACCCTGGCCGGCATCCTCGGCATCACCGCCTTCCAGCTCGCCAGCACCTTCCTGCTCATCCTCCAACTCACCTCCGGTACCGTTCCCCCAACCACCACCACCCACTCTTGACCCACGCCCAAAGCTCATTCCGTGCATCGTCGCGCCAGGCGGGGCCTTGCTGAGCGAGTACCTCATGAACGAGTACGTTAATGATATATAATATATATATTACATTGATCACATAATAATAACAATTTTATTACTTATTGTACATATATTGATATGTTGGTGGTTGATGTGTTTCAGGTTTTACCTGATCGGGCACGGGCTGCCGTTTTACTACGCCGTGCGAGGAGCGCGCACGATTCTCTTCGACTCGCTGGAGAACAAGATGGTGAGCCGATCCCCCCTTTTCTCTCCTGAAACGAAGGTGCCTCGGCCTGCAGGTCGCGAAGACGGGGCACCATCCGGATCCCGTTCTTGGCCGAGAGGGTGATGGCCGACTTGTACTGCACCTCCTGCACGGACCAACGATTCAATCAATCAATCAACAAACGCACACACGAGCCAAGTGTCATTGACGGCCGGGCGGCGGGCGTACCTGATTGGGAGCGAGCTCGAGCTCGAACCTCTGCAGGAGCAGCACCGCCATCATCTTCACCTCCAGATAGGCCTGTCGAGCACAGAATAATATAATTATTATTGTAAAATAAAGAATAACTAACTAACTAGATAACTAATAACTAAATTACTAACTAAATAAATAGGTGCAATGTACCATCTTCATGCCCAGGCAGGTGCGCGGGCCAAAGTTGAAGGGGATGAAGGGGAGCGAGTTGTTCTTGGGCACCGGCGGCAGACCGCTGGCCCCGTGGTCGGGCGACGCGTCGAGCCAGCGCTCCGGCCAGAACTCGTTGGGCCTGTCCCAGTACTGTGGCAGGCGGTTGATCACCCAAATCGGGTAGTTGAGCGACATCTGGAGGCCACCGTGTGTCGTGTCGTGTCGTGTCGTGTGGTGAGCGCAGCACATCGAAAAGAGAACTCGGCGGCGATGGTGGGCTATAGCAGCGTACCCCGGCACGAATCACGGCGCCGTTGGGCAGCACGTCGTCATTCACCGCCGACTTGGAATCCACCGGCACGGGCGGATACAACCTGGTGGCGACCAGCTCCAGTGAGTCGTGTCGCGGCGTTGGTCGTGTCGTGTCACGATGGGGAAGGATCGGGTACCTGAGGGTCTCATTGACGACGGCGTGGAGGAAGGGAAGGTCGTCGACGTTGGCGAACGACGGCTCGTGGCCGCCCAGCTTGGAGTCCACCTCCGCCACCAACTGGACCAATGGGTCGTAGCCGCCACACGCGAATAGGTCAGCGAACGCCGAAGAGTCGGGCATGTGGGGGGGAGCGGGGGTTAGACAGAGAGGGCCGAACCTTGGCCTTGGCCTCCGGGTTCAGCGAAAGCAGGTAGAAGCACCACTACACCACGCGACACGACATGTCAAGAATGCGTAAAAAAAAGGGGGGGGGAATGGAAAACGAGGGCTCGCAAGCGCAGCGTACGGTGAGCGCTTGAGAGGTGGTGTCCCGCCCAGCGATCCTGTAATCCATTATAGTGAATAAGGAGAGGCGATTATTACCACATTGTTGTTGTTGTTGTTGGTGAAATGATCACGCTAGCCCATGGCGCATGGGGGGTGGGGTGGGGGTACATGAAGTTGAGTATGATGTCGCGCAGGTACTTGTCCGTGAAGGGCTCCCCGTCGTCGTCCGTCATCCCGATGTACCGCGACAGCAGGTCTGGCATTTTTGGGAATGCCGGACGCGGTTTGTGGTCAGGTAAAGCGGTGTCAAGGGTGTGTCGTGCGTGTGTGCGTGCGTGTGTGGTGGGCGAGTGCGTGTGGGTTACCGGTCTTGGTGGCGATGTCGGAGTCCTGGCGCCGCTCCTTGATGATGCCGTAGGCGAATTCGTCCAACACCTTCAACGCCTCGCGCATCTTCCTCTCCGTATCAATCCACGGCGTCCACTGCACACGCACCACCGCACACGACACACACGCACCACCGCACACGCACCGCCGCACACACACACACACACACACACACACACACACACACGCACCACCGCACACGCACACGCACACGCGCCACCGCACAGAGTCAGGGCTGAGTCGTGAGCAATGGGGGAGGAGGGGGAGGGGAGGCAGTGTGCCTTCCACCAGAACTTCTGGAAGCGGGAGTCGGTGAGGAGCTGGGCCTGGTTGAAGGCGAGCGAGAACGCCACGGGCTTCTCCAGCGAGCCGATCTTCTTCCCGAACGCGATCTCTGTAGCACGTGGCAGGCAAGAAACCCTCGTCGTCGGTATGTCGCTGATTCGTGTGTCGTGTGTCGTGTGCGGTGGTGCGTGTGCGTGTGCATTACCTCCGATCGAGTCGAGGGTGAAGCGGGCGAAGAGTTCCTGCATGTCCACCTCCTGGCCCTGCTTGCCCTCCAGGATCTCCACCACCTGCATTGTTCACATGCCACGGGAAATTGTTTGACTCTTTCATTCGGCACATTCCGCATTCCGCGCCGATGAGAGGAGGGAGGGAGGGACGCACCTGGCGGCCGTGGGACAGGAAGACCTCGGCCATGTGCCGGAGCTCCTTGACCTTGAAGAGGTGGCTCGCCGTTTGCCGCTGCTGCTTCCAATTGCGTCCGTTGGTGTTGAAGATCCTGCAAATTGCCCAGGTCAGCACCACCACCGCAACACGCGCGCACACGCACACGCACACGCACCACCGCACACGCACACGCACGCACGCACACGCACGAATGACGAACCCGTCGCCGAGGAAGTCGTGGAGGATCTTGATCATGTTGGGTCCTGCGTGAAGAAGGCGCACACCAACAAGTCAATCCAATTGCTTGATGGCGCAATGCGGTGTGTGGTGCGTGTGGTCTGTGCGTGGAGCGAACCCTTTACGTAGTTGTCGAAGTTGGTGCGCAGGACATGGTCGATGCTCTTCGTGTCGCTCACCACCACGATCCACGGCTTGCCCGGCGCGGTCACCATCCACACGTCCCCGTACTGTTCGTGTCGTGTCATGTTGTGCCACAACGTGTTAGCCTCAGCGTGTGCGTGTGCGGTGGTGCGTGTGCGGCGAGCCCGCGCAGGGGAACCAAGGAGGTGGCACCTTGAGGGTGTTCTCAGTAAACCAGTCGTAGATGCGGTCCTTGTGGTGGACGAGTTCGAAGAAGTTGTGGAAGAACGGCACGCCCCACGGACCCGGCAGCCCCAGTCTCTACACGCGCACAATTACACATAATAATAATAATGAAAAATCAATATATAATTTAATTATCCATTACACATAATAATAATGATCAAAAATCAATATATAATTTAAAAAGTCAATATATAATTTAATTATCATTTGCCCCTCGCTCCATGCTGGGGTGAAGCGGTGGTCACAAAAGACTACAGTGAACGGAGGGGGGGGGGTATGTGCCTTGCGCCCGAGGTACCAGCGGCCCACGCCCCATGCCAGAAAGGCCGCAGCCAGCAGCACCAGCGCCGTTGCACTCAGCCCCAGCTCCATTCCTCTCTCGGCCAGGCAAGTGTGGGATGGCGAGAGTTGCCCGGGCAAGAAACGACCCAACTGGCTGGCTCGCGCCGACATTTGGCGCTTTTTCGTTGGTCCCGCCGGGGCTCGCGGGGCACCACATCGCGAGGGAGCACTGGAAAAGGAAGACACAGAACTGAAAAGACCCACCCGATAACCAGCACAGTGACGACATGTCGTCATACGCCCTCACACATATATGCCATATATATGTATGTCACGTGGAAAGAAATGTGAGGTAGCGTCCGCGACCGGCCAACGGCCCAGCTTGCAGCAGCCCCACTTACTCGCGCTTGAGGACGCCCTGGGCGTCGAAGAAGCGGTTCTTCCGGCGGAAGAAGGTGGCGAAGCGCCAGGCCGCCCCCACAGCAGTCAGGAACTTGATGTACCGCCCGCTGCCGCTCGCCGCCCTGCCGGGTGGTGCGCAATGGGCGGTGAGAGGCGGAATGTCAGGTCAGGTATGAGTGTGACCCGCGGGTCTGGGGGATTACCGGATGCGGGGCACGAGCCACTGGGCCACGGTGTGAGGTCGCTCGGCCAAGATGTTGAACACCTTCAACACGCGCGGCTCCCTGCCGGCCATTATATCACGACACACCGAACGAAACGATCAGGTCAAGCCGCGGTGCGGGGGGCGATCAGAGGGCGGACCTGTTGCCGGACATGAGCAGGTCGGTGAGGACCATGCCCGGCGAGAGCGTGTGGATGCCCACCTGCCGCGACACAGCCCCGCGGGGTTAACACGACTCGTGTGCGTTGCTCGTTTCAAAACAAGCGAGAGGAGGTGCCCAGAGCAGAACAACAAGGGGCGCGGGCTGGGGGGGGGGTACGTTGGTGCCGGCTGTCTCCTTGACCAGCGACTTCATGAGCTGCGGAAGCGCCGCCTTGGTCGCCCCGTACACCGCAAAGTTGGGCGTCGACTGTTGCCGTTGTGCGTGGCAGTGAGTGGTGAGGAGTGTTACAAACCAGGTGGCGGCGATGGTGGCGATGGCGGCGATGGTGGGTGGCGCATGGTACCATGCCGTTGGCCCCTGCGCCGTCCATGTTGAACACGTGGCCTCTCCGCTGCGGCTCCTCGAGCATGGCGTTGATCGCCACCTTGCACCCGAGCAGCGTGCCCACCAGGTTGGTGTCCACCACTAACCGGCCGGTACCACCGCGGTGAGCCCTTTTTCTTCCCCACCTTCATCAACACCCAACTAGTGCAGAGCGACGAGGAGCGCACCAGCCCGCAGCACGCTCTCGGGTGTCTTGTGAACCGGCGTCTTGTCCGTCTGGGTGACGCCACTGTCGAGTTGAGGCGGTGCTCCGCATGATTATTAGCCGCGGTGTGTGTGTCGTGTGTGTCGTGTGTCGTGTGTGTCGTGTGTCGTACGCGTTGTTGATCCAAATGTCGATCCCGCCCAGGTGCTGCTTCCCGAAGGCGGCCAGGGCGCGTAGGGAATCCTCTGTGGCCACGAAAAGGGTCGGTCAGGCACCCCGACCGGAGGACTTGCGCACACACACGCACCGCTGGTGACGTCAGCAGCGCAGCCGACCACCTTGGCCTTGGGGAATTGCGCAGTCAACTCGGCCACCACCTCGTCCACGAGCGCGGCACTGATGGGGGTGGCAAATCGATCGTCAGCATCATCGACATCACCAAACACGTGCAGGCGAAGAACTTGTGCGATGTCCTACCGTCTGCTGGAGATCACCACCTGGTGTTCACATGACACACACACACACACACACACGACGCACGCACGACACGCACACACCACGAACGCTTTGGGGTGAGCGCTCTAGCAGGCATCATCATCATCGAGGCGGCGGTGTACGTTGTCGCCCAGGGCCAGGAACTCCTTGGCCAGCGCCAGACCGATGCCTTTCGTGCTGCCTGCACAGATTTATTATTTTATTTATTTGTGTCTTTATTTATATTTATTTGTTTGTTTGTTTATTTGTTTGGTGTTGTCGCGTCGAGGTGGTGGGGAGCTAGCGTGCCAGTGATGATAACGTTGAGGCCAGGCGGGCGCTGGTAGCGTCCCTGCGCGTCCGGGTCGGTGGGGTGGTCGAACACAAAGAGTCGACCTGCACGCATCACCGCCACCGCCGCCACGACCACTACGCACAGCGCCAGCAGCCACATGTAATCTTTGTGCCCAGCTTCCTGTTCTTGTATGGTTTGTGTTTTTTTATATAATTTTATTTCAAGAAAAAAACTGTGAAAATCTGAATATATAATTTACTTCAAGAAGAACAAGAGAGAGCGAATGGAGAAGCCACAAGAGAAGAAGCAGCAGCCGCAAAAGAAGAAGAAACAGGTAACGCTTCACGGTGTTATTTTGTGAGATCTTTCAAGTTAAAAATAATCATTTGTTGATTATTTGTTGATTATTTGTTGATTATTTGTTGATGTGTTTTGGGGTGCAGTGCAAGAGCGCGCCAGTACTGCGGTGGGTGTGTCCCTACGACGCGGAGCACGACACGGCCCCTCACAGATTCTCCCCGCACCTCCTCAATTGCGGGAAGAAAGCAGACGTCCGGAATAGGGTGCCTTGCCCAACCACCCACCACCCACCACCCACCCACCATCACAGGAGGCCTCACACGACACACCGCAGGAGCTGGTGCACTGTCCGTTCAACTCCCATCACGTGCTGGAGAAGAAGCATCTCGAGCAACACTTCCCGCGGTGCGTGGTTCTTATCAAGGGGATCGCGCCCCCGATGGGCGGATCGGCCGTTCTCATGTGCCCCGTGCCCGGCACCAAGATCCAGTGTCGCGCCTGTTGGGCTGGTACCGCACAACACGCAACACGCAACACGCAACACGCAACACGCAACACGCAACACGCAACACGCAACACGCAACACGCAACACGCAACACGCAACACGCAACACGCAACACGTGATCTCACGCGGCGCACGGCAGATCTGAGTTTGGAGCAGCGGTACTGCCATCAGTGCTTTTTGGTGCACCCGCAGCAGTTCAGCGGGGGCAAGCGACCGCCTCGACCCAGCAATGCTGGCAGGGCTGGCCTTTCAGGTCGGAACTGGTGCGTTCTCGTCTCCGCCAGCGAAGCAGGACCTGAACCTGCCGCAACCCGACCCATCTGTCGACTGTTTTTGTTGATCGTGTGCGGCTGTATGCGCGCGGTGTGTGCGTGTGCGCCGCGCGAACAGGCCGAAGACTCAGAAGCTGACGGAGGTCATTCGCGAGTACCACGCTCGGCAAAGGCAGGCGGCCTCACAGCCACAACAGGGTGGGCAGCCACCCGCGCCCGCGCCGTCAGTCGGGTGTGGTGACTTGCCGACGCTTGAGCTGCCCGAGCTGCCCGATTCGCTCGATGCGCGCGCCTGGTACGCCGTGATCGACCGCATCGTCGCCCAGACCGCACACGACGAGCGCGAACGACCACCGCCCGGAGGCGTGACGCGCGCCGGCGCCACCCCAGAGACTCAGCCAACCGCACCGCCGCCAGGATTGGTGCCGACACTGCCAAAAAACCAAGAGGCCGCTGCCAATCGGGTGGTACCGCCACCCGATACGGTCACGCCACCCGATACGGTCACGCTCAAGCGATCGCTCCCGGATACAACATCATCAACCGCCGAGGGCACCAAGGGGGAATACGGCGACAGGCAGGGGGAGAAGGAGGACGACGAAGAAGATGACGGTGGGGTCCCAGAAGAAAGGGCCAAGCGACCACGAGTCATCGATGTCACTCTCACCACTGACGCACCCGCATTCGACAACGCGCCAACGACCACCACCACCCAGTTCTGGTGGGAGTAGTCACTCAATGAGCCCGCGCGTGTTCATTGGCTGATGCTTGGACCCGCGACGGAAGTTGGCTTTGATATATCCCCCGCTCTGCGTGTGTTCATTAGGCGTATTGACCCGTTGAGCCAGCTCACTGGCCACAGGGCCGACAGAAGTTGGCTTTCACATGTAGTTCATTTGCTGCTGCCTGGCCGCAGGTGGTGGGTCGACAGAAGTTGGTAAGAAAGCATATCCCCCGCAAAGCTTCTCTGCGGGCTCACAGACTTGTCTACACGGCTCTCTGATATCATCATTAGCCCATCATCACAGCCACCGACCGTGTGTTGTCGTTGTTGACAATGATGATGGCAAGGCCACGCCGCCTTGCGCTGTGGTTCCTGTTGTTCGCTGTCGTGCTTCTCCTGCTCGCCTACTCCCTCCACTTCGGACCCTTCTCCGCCGAGGGTGAGGCCGACCACCACCGCCGCCATTACCACCACCCACCCGGCAGCCCTCACTACCACCGCCATTACGACCCTACAACTCCGATGCCCGACAAGGCCGACCCCGAGCCGGCCAAGCTCGACCCGTTCCGCGTGCCCTGGGGCGCCTTCGTCTCGCAGCCGTCGGGCCGGCGCGTGCAGATCATCTCGGTGAGCCAGGACCACCGCCCGCTGCCCTCCGCCCCCTCCCTGCCCGCCGACCTCCGCTCCCGCACCTTCCACCACCTCACCACCACCACGCCATCGACAGATGAGAGTCGCCGCCTGCACATATTTCAGATTCATTTGGCCATCGACAGCCTGTTCTTCGACGTGGCGGGCGACATCGAGACACCGGCGGCCTACACCTTCCAGACGGTCGAGCTCTGGTGGCCCAGCCACGCTGGCGATGGTGAGGGCGATGATGGTGGTGACCCGGGCAAGAAGCTGACGGCGCAGGCCATCGCCCTCGACGAGCCGTTGCACACCGCCTACCGATACAAGGTCGCCCGGCCGCAGTACCTGGAGCTCGTCGTGCGCTGCGCGTTCCTCCTGGCCAACGACACTGCGGGCGAACTGGTGCGACGACGGCAGGACGTGCGGTTCGCCGTGTTCGCGGCGCGCGAGGTGGCCTTCTTCCCGCTCGACCACGTGCTCCACTTCCCGCACCCCGCCAGTCTTCTTCCGCCCATCACGCCATCAGGCGACCATCGCCATCACCACCCTCGGCTGGCGACGGCGCCGTGGGCCAACAGCAGCGGCGTGGCATCGATGGTGCGCGCCAGCGGGGCCGAGGCGCGCATGCGTGTGGGCGCGTGGATCACGAAGAAGTTCACGTGGACGGACGACGACGAGCTCTGGCTGCTGTGGACGCTCGACGTGGTGGGCGTCGACCACGTGGTGCTCCACCTGGCCACGCGCCAGCTGAGCCTCGAGGCCGTGCGGCAGCGGCTGGCGCGACACGCCGGCGTGCTGGAGCGGGTCACGCTGGTGGGGGTGGACGCGCCGGGCCGCGACGACCGGGTGACGTACTGCTACCTGCAGGAGCTGCTCGTGTGGGACGGGTTCGTGCGGTGGCAGGCCGACTTCGA
>CDFB01063666.1:2379-17376 GCA_000826425.1 Acanthamoeba lugdunensis | reverse complement strand
CCGTGTGCCAGCGGGACAGTGTGGGCCAGTACCACGACTGCGGCAGCCAGAGCACCGCGCGGTTCGAGCAGCTGCCGGGCGGACGCGAGTCCGACGGCTTCAGCCTCACCTTCTCCGGTGGCCAGGATCGTCGAGCGTCCCGCATCCTCTTCAAGTGGTATGTCCATCTTAAACCAATCCTCGGTTGTGCAGAGGCCTATGAGCTTTTTAATAATCACTGCTGTTGCGTGCAGCGACCCGAACGCGTTTGGCTCGTTCTCGTTTGTGGCTGAGAACCCGACGCTGACCTACACCCTGCAGTACGTGTCCAAGTACGCCTGCCCGACGAACCCCCAGCCCAGCGGTACACCCCTCCCCACCCTCACGACACCCATAAGACCTCGAAGATTCCTCTTCATTCGGCTGATTTTGTTCGGGTTGTTTTCTGGTTGGTCAGGCCCTGATACGGTCACGCTGTGCCGCTGCGGCGCGAAAACGAGCTGCCGGGACTGTGCGGACTACCCGCTGGACCAGTGCGCCGCGGTGCGCCCCATGTGCTCCGACGACAGCACCGGCTTCGTGCGCGTCGAGCAGCAGTCCAGCACGCAGTTCCTCATCACCGCCTTTGCCGACAGCGCCTGCTCGCTCCCCCTCGCCCAAGCCGTGACGAGCTGCGGCCAGTGCAACGGGGCAGTCCTGGCCCAGTGCGGCTCGTCGCACGGCCTGCCCTGGTGGGGCATCGTTTTGATCGTGGCGTGCTCGCTGCTCGGTGCCCTGGTGCTCACGCTGGGGGCGGCCGTGGCCTTTCTGCTGTACATCCGCCACCGCCGCTCCCGCGCTCCGCCCGTCGTCCGCCCCCTCGAGGCGAGCCTCCAGGTCCAAGTCCAGGAAGTGGAAGCCTTGGTGGTTGACGATGCCGTCAAACAATGAAGAGATCAGATGTGACATGTGTTGCATCACGTGATTATAAGTTAAAGCAGTTCTACAAAGTGGCTGGGGAAGTAGCCCGTCGTCTTGTTGCACTCGCCGTACCACCATCCGTCGCCCTGCGCACACGCGACCACAAGTGAGTTAGTCAGCTGATGATGAAGATGAGGCGATGTGGGTCGATGGTGGAATCGCGTACCTTTTCCTCGTCTTTTTCGAATACAGTGACGACGTCTCCCTCCTTGAGGTCGATCTGGAAGGCCTCCTTGTCCTGCGGTGGATAGTGGGTTGCGACCGGTCAGGTGGTGTGCTCCACAGAGGCAAGGCAAGAAGGTGAAAGTGGTGGTGGCGCACCCCAACAAAATCAAAGAGGGCCTTGGCGATCGGGTGTTGCGTGGAGAGGGGCAGCGGCACGTTGAAGTTGGTGCCCAGCGACGACACCGAGAGCGAGCGTGCCGACGGAGAGGCCGCAAGCATCGGCGGACCACTGGCGGCCGGCTCCGAAGCCTTCTGCGCGGCGGGAGGAGAGGACGACGGCGTAGCTGAGGATGCAGCATGCGCGGCGGCAGAGGCGGCCGCGAAGGTCTGTGCGCCGCCGCCAGACGGGAGAGACGGCAGCGGTCGGTTGGGCGCCGTATTGTAGGACGAGAGCGCACGCACGCGTCGTTTGGGCGTGCTCGACGGAGAGCTGGAGGACAGCGACGAGGACAGTCCCGTTGGTGGCGATGACGCCGGCGACGAGTCGGCTGATGCTGAGAAGCGCGCGCACGCGGGGGAAGAAGGCGTAGAGGAGATGGCGGGAAAGGAAGCGGATGAAGAGGAGTGGGTGACGGCGGACCCGGTCGTGAAGCCGACCGAAGGCAAGGCCGCGCTAGGGGTGCGAGGTCGAGACCGATCGCCGGCGGGCTCATAGTGCGACGTGGTACCGCCGCGCAGCGAGCCGGTCACCGTGTTTGCGTGGCCTGCCCGCGTCGGGGACGCCTCGATGGGCGACGACACGGCAATGTCGCTCATCGAGCCGCCCTTGAATCGTTCGCCCGTGGACGCTTTCCGCCGCAGAACGCCCAATATGCCACCGCCGCTGCTGCTGTCATCGCCCAGCTTGCTCGTCCTTCGCTCGAGGGGAGCGGTGGCCGGCAGTGATGACGAGCCCGAGGGCGAGGGCGGACCGCTGCTGGTGGTGCCGTGCGGTGTCGACAGTGAGAGCGAGGACGAGGGCGGCGAGGAGATAGTAGTGCTCCCGAGACGCTTCTTCTTGTCCGATTGGCCTGGCGGCGCCGAGCGGTTCATGCTGCCCTCATTGTTGTGTCGTGGCGACGTGGAGCCCTCATCGCCACTGCCGCTATGGTCGTCGAGCGCCGCGTGCTTCCGGAGGCCGAAGCCCTTGAAGGCAGCCGGCAGGGTCTGGCTGCTGCGGATTACGGTGGCACCCCCGACAGTGCTGCCGCCGTCCGAGTGTCTAAGCTTGGGCGTCAATGGCTCGGCGGCGGCACACTCGGCTATGGCGCTCATCCACTCCTTCTTCGTTTCGGCCGAATCAGTGCAGATGACGACACGAAGCTGCTTCGCTTGATATGTCAACGACAGCGCGTTCTTCACCGCTTTGCCTGAAAGGAGAGACGATTCGTTCGAGTTCGGGTGAGCGCCACACACAGAAAATTCAGCGTTTTGAGGCGGAAACGAGAGAGCGGGGTCGGTACCGCCTTCGAGGGCGCCGTCGGTGACGTCCTGCGCGCGGCACTGGGATATGGGGATGTAGTGGTGGTAGCCATACTTCTTCTTCTCCGCATGGCACAAGAGGATGAGGTCGCTGAACAGGAGGACGGTCCGCTTGAACATCTTTTCCTTGTTGAACGACATCTTGAAGAGGCCTTCTCGTTTGAAGACTCGCTCCTCGTCAAGCGTGAGATCCAATCGCTGCGTGCACCATGCGTGAAGCAACGTTAGCGCATGGCCAGAGACATGGGAGATAACACCAGTGCGTACCTCTTCGTCGTCGCGGTAGACGAGATTGTCGCTAATCTGCTTGATGAGCATCTTGTTGTCGATGACCCGCTTTTTTTCGTTGGCTACGTTGATGAGGACTTCCAGCTTGTCGCGGGCCTTCGCAATGTCCGGGTAGTCGGGATGATCCTCCGGCGTCACCCCCATCAGCTCCTATACAGAGAAAGAAGCAAAGAGGGCAAATCAACACCACCCCGCCACTGTGCGTGCATCATCCAGGCATACGTACTCGCAGAAGTAGTGGATACTTCGTGATTCGCTGGAAGGGCTTGATGAGCAGCGCATCAATCGACAGCTTCTTGCAGTCCTTGTGCTTTTGGGCAGCCTACACCAGATGGGGGGGGGAGCCCGATTGAGTTCGATTCGCACGTGCGTTCAGGTGACAGTTTCGGCCGTACCTCGCAGAAGCTTCGGAAGGCCTTGTGAGAGTGGAGCGCGTCCTGTAGGGCATCGGTGGCGATTTGCTGATGTACGCACACCTCTTCATACTTCTGCAGGTCTTCCATCTGCGTAGGGGTGCGATCGTCAATAAGGAGTGGGTGTGGTGCGGTGATGTCGCATGTATAAGGCGGACGTACGCGGTTGAGGAAAACCTGGCCGAAGTATTGGGGATCGGCCAATTGGCAAAGCTGCAAGGCGCGGCTCATCTTATCGCTCGCCTCTTTGATCTCCTCGATGTTGCCGAATATGTCGTCGATTTGCCACTCCATGAGCCCTTCATCGGTGTTCATGACGGTCTTCAACGGGTTCACGTAGACCTGCGCGTTGACGTGCGCGCTTTAGCATTTGGCCCACGCGAAAGCGAACAGAGTGAGGGCGCCTGTACCTTGATGATGATGCCCAAGTCGTTCGCGTATTCTCGTTCCGTCTCGACCAGCTCATCAATGACTCGCTTACGCTTGTACTCTCGCTTTTCTTCGTCTGTCATTCCGGCAATGTCGAGGCTCGTCGCCTTTCCTACAAGTCACAAAGCGACCAATGGTCAGAATTGAATGAATCGTAAGCCACAGGTGCCGCGACGCTCGCGCGACAAACAAACAAACACAGGAGGGCAACGCACTCTGTATAATTTCGTACACCTCCTTGCCCTGCCCCGAGGAAAGGAGCTTCGCGGATTCGAGCGGCGTGCCGTTGGTGGCCGAACCCACTCGCGGGTCGATGCCGAGATCCAAAATTTTATCGACCATGTCCTTCTTCTGGGAGATGATGGCGTAGTGGAGAATGTTCTCGTTGTATCTGGGAATCGCGATTGTACGACATTAGTTGATTATCTGCAGCGCCCTTGAAGAAAAAAGAGGGGGCTTGGATGGTGTTGACGCGTACCGGTTTGTTAGCGTGAGATCGGGGTCCTTGCTCAGCAGAAGCTGGACCATGAGGAGGTTGCCCTGGAGGATGGCGTTGTGCAGGGGAGTCTCGCCATACTTGTTTGGCACATTGATGTCGGCGCCGAACTTCATCAAGTAGTCGAGGCCCTTCTCGTTCGAGACCACAGACTCGGGCAAGAGCGCTCGTCGGGCAAAGTAGTGAATGGGCTTCATTCCGTCGTTGCTCGATCGCGACACGTCGGCTCCCTTGACAACTGCGGGTGCACGTCAGTCATACCGAAGTTATCGCGACACATGGGTTGTGTGGTTTGTGCGTACCCAGGATAACGACGGTCTCTGCGTCGTTGTTCTTTTTGCACGCATAGTGGAGAGGCGTGCACCCGTTGTTGTCGACGCAGTTGATGTCGGCCGGGTTGTTGGCGATGAGGTACTCGATCATCTCTCGATTGGGCTCCGCTTGGTTGCACGCCAAGTGCAGTAGACACCGGCCCGCCGAGTTCCTGGCTTTCAACTCCTCCTCGGTAACTCGGAGCACGACCTTCTGCTTCTCCTCGGATCCGTAGAGCTTCTTGATTTCGTTCCAGTCGCCCGCTTTTGTAAGCGACCACAAGTCTGTCTTCTTGTCTGTTTCCGCAACCTCGTCCTCGTCTTCAATCGCTGGTCCTGTTCAGTTCCATGGCGCATGCAAGAGAGTGAGCGCTACCACGCCATCGACCTGATATCCCAGTGGGATGTTAACGTACGAGTAAGGAGCTCGTAGATCTTCTTGCCGGCAGAAGAGGTGTCCTTCTTGGCCAGGTCCAGCGGACTGCCGTTCAGGCTGTTCGGCGCGCTCGAGGTGGGATCCATCCCCATCCGCAGCAGTTTGCTGATCATGTCCAACTTCTGGCACAGCACCGCATTGTGGAGTACGTTGTCGCCGACTCTGTCGAAGCGCACCCCGTGCGTGAGTGGTGCACCTCATCGCACACGAGCCGGAGAGCAAGAGGAAGAGCGACGCACTTATTTACAGCGTTGATGTCAGCGCTTCTGTTGATGAGTAGCTCGAGTGTTGCGAGGTTGCCTTTCATTACGCAGCCGTGGAGGGGCGTTTCGTCGTTCACGTTTCTGACGTTGAGGTCCGCACCGGCGGTAAGCATGACATCAAGTGCCTGTACAATACAATTGACATTGATTAGAAAAAGAAAATCTCGCGAGATTTGTGGGGGGGGCTGTACCCGCGCATTGGATTCAAGCGTTTCCGGCTGCAAGCGCTTGCGAGCAAAGTAGTGCAGCGGTCTCGTGCCATCCGTGTTGGCGATGTTCACGTCGGCCCCGTGGCTCACTGGACAGAGATGAATTCAAACGATTTTAAGAATCCTGAAGATTCAGGAAAAGGCAGGAAAATCAAAGGCGTACCAAGGAGGGGGATGAGGTGGCCGGTCTCGTCGAATCGACAGGCGGCGTGTAGCGGAGTCCATCCGGCTTTGTCGGTGGCGTTCACGTCGGCCCCGAGGGAGATGAGGTAGGCCACCACCTCGATATTGCCTCTGTCCAGACTGCAGGCAGCGTGTAGCGGGGTGTGGCCGTCGTTGTTGCGCAGGTTCACTTCCTCGTCGGTGAAGCGATGCTTCTTCATCTCGGCCAGGTTGCTTGTTCGCACCAGCTGATGGATGTCCACCTTGGTCATCGGGCGCGTTGGAGCGTTCTTAGTGAGCTGTGAGTCGCTCGAGTCGTTCACCAGCACCGGACCGCCGATGATCTGCTTGTCCGATGCTTTGCTCCCGCTCTTCTTGCCGGACGAAGAAGAGGACGACGCGAGCTTGTCCTTCCCCCTCTTGCCCACAGCTCTCAGTGTCTTGAACATCGTGAACGAAGATGAGAGGCGAGGGAAAGGCGAAAGTTGATGGAGAGATGGAGAGAGATGGGGTCGAGTAGACTTCCTCTGACTTCTAATCCCCTTTCGAGAATTCGCTTCGTTGGCTCCTCTATCACACGGTGTTCCCAAGCCACCTTACCTCCTCATTCCACTTCTTTCTCGACTACTCCCCCCTTTGAGCCGTTATCAAGTTGGGTCTCCTCCTTTAGTCTTTTCTTCTTCCACCCCTCTTTTTTGAGCTGGCCCGTCTCCGCCGCTTCATCGGCCCTGTCCTTTTTAGGTTTCGCTTTCGGTTCCCCATCAACGTGCCTGGCCGCTTTGTTCCTTGTTTCCCGCCTCTTCGAGCACTGAAACTGTTTCGGTAAATCCAAATAGGTTCAGGCAGGTTCCAGAAGGTTTTTGTTTCTTTTGGCCGAGAGGAGAGAGGAAGAGCGCCACTTACAACAGTTTGAGGCCAGCAACACATGCAACAACCTACGGTGCCTCAGCAAGTTGTGCAACACATCAAGCAAGGCCAAAACGAAGCTCTTGCGGCCTATCTCGACAACGGCCATGGACACGGCAACGTACTGTCTACTTGAACTCTTTGGGGGGGGGGGTCGGCAGCAGCTCATTCGCGTTGTTGTGTTCAGGTCAACTCTGTTGTGGAGGGCTGCACCTATGGCGAAACGCTCCTCCATTACGCCGCGTGGCATGGTAATGCGGAGGCGGTGGCCATGCTGGTCCGCCGAGGGGCGCGCATAGACGCGAAAGGGGTTCAGTCGGACTGCACTCCTCTGCACAGCGCAGCGGCAGGCGGTCATCTAGGTGCTTTGTGTTTCGTCATAGTGATCATGTCCCTCGTTTGCTTACCTCTTTCCGCCGTGATAGGCGTCGTGGCGTTGCTGCTTTCGCTTGGAGCAAGGTTGAACAGCTTCACACAGGCCGGGTGGTCACCTATGCACAGCTGCGCCCTTCGGTATGCCGCGTCCTCTTTTGTCCTCGTTTTCTTCATCAGCTAACTCATGAATGATCGCAGAGGACACGAGAATGTTGCCTGGTATTTGGAGAAGCAAGGTCTGAGCCTGGATGACCGAACAGCCGAAGGGCGCTCTGCTCGAGATATGCTCAACCACGCACTTGGTACGTCCAATTGGAATTGCCAGTGAAAATGGACCAACGCTGAACTGATGCTAATCATGTGGTTGTAGCAGAGAAGAAACAGAAGACTGCAACTCCCACTTCGGGACTGAGCGTGCAAGATCTTCTCGATGAGAGCGGTAACCTACGAATCCAGATCGCATCGGACACTCATGTTGAATTCTATGAGTCCTTTTCTCAAATCCCAGAGGTACCGTTCCTCACTTCACTCGCCATGTATGTGCAAGTGTTGCTGACACACCTTTACTCAGTTGATCACCCCGTCGGCTCCCATACTGGGGCTGTTGGGCGACATTGGAAATCCTGCGCTCCCGGCATACCGAGACTTCCTTTACCACCAGGCCACTCGATTCAAGTTGGTCCTAGTTCTTGCGGGCAACCACGAGTATTACAGTCCCAGCTCCGCGCCGCCACACCCCACCATGGGTACGCCCTACTCAGCTCGCCTTGCCTTCCATCTCAACAGTCCTGATATGCTCCCTCTCCATCGCAGGTGAGCTCAACCAGGCTATTCACGACATCTGTGCTGCTGCCCCACGCAAGAACATCGTGTATCTTGATAAGGGGCTGGTAGAGCTCGGAGAGTTCGTTATTATGGGGTGCATCCTCTGGTCCGACATCCCCGAGGACAGGAAACAGAAAGCCGCCTCATCCATGAACGACTACCGGCTGATCTACAAAACCAGGCGCAAGTACTGTGACCCCCTCGCCAGTTCATCTTCTCTGTGAACTAATGCACCACACTCGCTAGCCTCAACTTCCCGGAGGCAGTGTTCTCCCCAGACGACAGTGTAGCTGCGCACAAGGATCAGCTGCAGTGGCTGCAGACCCAGATCCAGGCGTCAATGGCCAAGGGCAAGAAGGCCATCGTGCTCACCCATCACACTCCCACCTACCGTATCCGAGGTACCTCGCCCCAAGCAAAACCAACTGCCACCATGGATTTCCAACACTCCGCCCTCGTTACAGGGAGTGGCTTGGCTTTTAGCTCGAGCCTCGAGTACATGTTCAAGAACAAGGGCACCAATGTGGCTGTCTGGGCTCACGGCCACACTCACTACAACGATGACAAGATCATTGGTACGCAGACCAGATCCAACCCCAACTCTCATCATCCGATCTCCTGACCGTACATTCCCCACGCAGAGGGAACGCGGGTGGTGAGCAACATGGTGGGCTACAAACACGAAAAGCAGTACGACTACCGACCTGATCTCGTCATCACGGTGGCCAAGTGAGCTCCTCTCCTTCACAGCACCACCAACAGCCCAAACCAATCCACGAAATTACCCACCGTCTTTTCAGTGCACCCGGCCGACGGTAAGAAATAAAAAGTTGAAAAAAAAGAAAAACGAACAACAACACAATAGCACAAACTAACACAACATGGAGGGCACCACAACTCAAGAGGTCCTCCCCCCCTTTCCGTTCCGCCCCATCGCGCGCCTCACGCCAGCGAACTCACTTTCAGCGTTGGTGCGTCATGACTTTCCGTTAGGAGACGAAGGGCGCCTGCGAGGCGCTGGGCGACCGCATGAAGGCCTACGAGCGCGAGACCAACATGCGACTCGACCCCACCAAGCCCTGGATCGGTATCGTACTCCCTTCCCGTCGCTGGGTTCTTTTCGTTATATTTTATTATTAATTTTTAAAAAAGTAAAATATCGTTGTGTGCCTGGCTGACCTCCTGGGGCACTTTCCAGTGCGCCTGGATGGCCACAAGTTCTCCAAGTTCACCAAGTCCTTCACGAGACCCTACGACGTCAGGAGTGCGTACTCCCACTTTCTTCACCCATTTATTTGTTTATTATTTTCTATATCTGCGGCTGACGACCAACAGTCCACGAGGCCATGCTGGAGACCGCCAAGGAGCTCCTGAAGCACTTCAACCCCGTGGCTGTCTTCACCTGCTCCGACGAGATCACCCTGGTCTTCCCCGCCACGGTGCCCCAGCCCGGCGAGGAGATCGAGCCTGTCGAGCCCAAGAAGGGCGATCCCCAGAACGACATGCCCTTCGGCGGCAAGATCCAGAAGGTCGGTGTCACATCCAACAACAACAAACAACCCTTCATCACTTACAACGTGATCAAGAACGCGCTGGGAGCTGACACACATGTCTTGTCTTTGTATTGCTGCGCGCAACAGATCAGCTCTCTGCTCGCCGGCTTCGCGACTGCGCAGTTCACCGCTGCTCTCAAGGCCGCGACCTACGACGCCGAGAAGGAGCCCAAGGCACGTGTTGTGTTGAGATGGCGACAAATCCTTTCTTCGTTCACCAGATCTGCTGGATTCTGACTTTCCTGTCGTCGTCTTCGTTTTCTACAGCTGACCGAACACGTCAAGACCTCGCTTCCTTACTTCGATGCTCGCGCGCATAACGTGCCCACCAACGCTGAAGCCTTCGTACCGACACCCCTCTTCCGCTGGGGAAAGCTCTGTGCTCACAAACTCACAATCCGTGACACACACACACACACACACACACACAGAACAACGTTTACTGGAGGGCGCGATACGATTACCGCCGCAACAGCATCGCCGGTCTGGCGCAGCACCACTTCCCGCACAAGGAGCTGCAGGGTCTCAGCACCGGGCAGCAGTTGGCCAAGCTGCTCGGCGAGAAGAGCATCGACTGGAACGACTGCCCCGCGTGGTACAAGTTCGGCACCCTGGTCAAGCGCGAGTCCTACCTGCTCCGCACCACCACGCCCAAGGGCGACGAGGTCGAAGCCATCCGCACACGGTACAGCTTCACCCTCTTCCCTGCCGCTGATTCAGCTCAAGTGGCGCGAGCGTCGATGGCTCACCTCTGTTCTTCTTACTCGTGTCGACATGCCAGGGTGGTGTCGATGCCGTTCACGCTGGACACCTTCTCGGGCGAGAACGTGCGCACGCTGCTGTGCAAGGCCCTCAAGAGCGACGACGTGAAGGCCAAGGAGGCCGCCACCTCTTCCTCTTCCTCTTCCAGCTGAGCTACACACCAGCTTCATTTGTTGCCACCATATGTCTTTGAAGATACAATCTCTATTCTGAGAAGGCGAACGCAGCGTTCTGGCCGAACACGACCAGCAGCAGTTGCCCTGTTTGTGTGTTGGGGGCACGAGCGCCAGCTGGGTGTCGACAGTTGCCCCAAGCCTCAAAAATGAAGGCCAATTTTTACCCCAGGCCAACCACTACTTTGCGGCTGGCACAACAGGGAGGGCGCCAAGCGACGTCTCCCCTCTTCAAAGAAGACCCGCCTGCACACAGAACAGATCCGTTGCGGAGACAAGATCTTGCGGCTGCAAGGCTCCTTCCTCCTTCATCCTTCAAAGAGAGTTAGGGCCACTGAGTGTGATGTCGTTCAACATGAAGAAGGCGGGAGAAAAACTGAAAATCTCGGCGGGGGTGGCGGGGGATAAGATGCGCATCCTATCCCAAACGATGAAGGAGAAGACTTCCAACGTGCCCGTATCGGACACCATCAACCCTGAAATCGTGCAACTTCACAACGTACTACTCCCCCTTCGCTCGCTCTTTTCGCTTTTCGTTCTTTTAATTTTTTAAACACAAATAATTAATATTTATATTATGATGGTATTTCTTTTTGTCCTTTTAACCTTTTAATTATTTATTCATAATAATCATTAATCTCGAGTTCTTTATGTGGCCTTTGGCAGTCGATCCGAACGACGAACCAAAACCTCAAGATCATGCAAAAGGCCTCCAAGCAGGCGGCCGCCTCCTTCGAAGGTTCCTCATCTCCATCTCCTCCTCTTCCTCTTCACATCCCAACGTTGGTATTGCCAGGCGGCGAGCCCCTCAGCTGAGTGGCCGGATTTATTAATTGCTGTTACCCCCACCCGTGTCTGTGATGGTGTGCCTGCGCAGACTTCAAGCGGGCGGAGATGTCGATCGCCTCGGCCCTCGGCACCTTGGGGACCACCGAATCGGCGCCCCTATCCAACCTCTGCAGCGACCTCTCCGCCGTCATCAGTCGCCTCTCTGGTCTCCTCGACATGGTACACCGCCCAGTCACGACCGCGTGTGCGTGTGCGTCGTGTGCGTCGTTTGCGTGTGCGTGCACTCAACTCCACCCTACTGGTACAGAAAGCCAAGGACATGTCCAGAGTGGAGATCCCGATCACCCAGTTCCAGACGACTCAGATCAAAACGGCCAAGGTAACCGTTACTCCTTTTTTCGGTTCCTGGTGGCTCCAAATGGTGGCTCACGACGCAGCCACAACAGGACATGAAAAACAGGTACGACAAGCTGCGGATCCAGGTGGAGGCGACCAACAAGCAGCGCGTGGTCGAGGCCAATCTCGACCAGGCCTTCCAGCACATGACCGAGAGCACCGTCTACAAGCTGCGCGAGGTACTTAATCGCTTTTTAGCTCCGATCCGATGCGCGCTCACCCACCAATCGGTCCAATGTTGCCGCTTGATAGGTGGAGGCGCGCAAGCAGTTCGAGATCGCGGACGTGTGCTGCGACATGGTGACGGACCACATCAATTTCTTGTCGCGGAGCCTCACCATTCTCAAGGAGCTCGAGCCCAAGCTCCAGCAGGCCAAGGCCGAGTCGCAGCAGCGGCGCAAGGAGTTCGAGGACAAGTTCAAGGGGCCGCCGGTGAGCGAGCCTGCGCTCACCATCTCCACGGCCGACCGGCAGTCGCTCGGCCTCCCGCCTCTCCTCCGCTCCGGCGACAAGCCCCGCCACGTCGTCCGCAACTCCGCACCCGCTCCTGAGGTTGGCATCTCCCCTTTGCGTGCGCACGTTCTGTGTCGTGTGCGGCGCAAGCGTTTCGTTTGTATGCCTGCTCCGTGTGCCATCAGTGTACTGATGAGCGGCTCGTCAATGGTGTGCAGAGGACGAAGGTGTTCGGCACGGAGCTCTCGGCGCTCCTCAAGCGCTCTCCCAATTCTCGCTCATCCATTCCGCCGTTCGTCGACAAGGCCATCTCCTACCTCGAGGCCAAAGGCACGTACCTTACGTCCTGTTTGATTCAAATCCATGTGGGGCGTGTCTTACCCCTCGTGTGGCGTGTGTGTCGTGTGTGGCGTGTGTGTCGTGTGTGTCGTGTGGTCAGGTCTCGGCGAGGAGGGCCTGTTCCGCATATCCGGAAACAAAGCGACGATGGAAGACCTCCAGCTGAAGATCGATTGCGGAATGGATTACAACTTAGAGGTGAGTCTGGCAAGGGCGTCGGCAGGGAGAACCGGCAGAGAGTACTCATCGCGTGTGCGGTGGGCGGCAACAGGAAGAGGTAAACGATCCACATTGCGTAGCCGGACTACTGAAACAATACGTGCGCGTGCTCCCGGGCGGCCTCATCTGCGGCAAGGCCCAACAGCGATTCGTTGCCGCAGCAAGTACGATTAGTCGTTGATCGTGTCGTGCGTTGCTTTCCTTGTGTTCACCATTTTCTTTTGCGTGGGTCAGGTTTGCGAGAAGAAAGCTTGATGGCGGATTACCTGGCGGTGATGCTGCCGGCAAGCCTGCCACGCGAGAACTACGACCTGCTAAAGAGCCTCTTCCTGCATTTCCACAAGGTCGTGCAGCACAAGGACATTACCAAAATGGTACCCAACTATCCCCTTCATTCCATCTCTCCGTTCTTGTGGCGCACTCGTCCCCTCCCTCTTTTTTTTTAACTCCTATTCCTCAGACGGAAGCGAACATGGCGACGGTGTGGGGACCCAACCTGTTCCTCACCGACGACCCTATGAGCATGCAAGCGGGCAACCTCCCCGAAATCGTTAAGGTTCTCATCAAGAACGCACCCATGATATTGGCGGTACTCGCCCCCCCCCACCTCATCCTGACTGTCGGCAGCCTGGCTAATCAAAAATGGGCTGGTGGTGCAGGACGAGAACCTTGCGCGGGCGAGTGACACGTACGAGGGCAAAGCCGGGTACGACCTGCAGCCCAGGAGCGCCGTAGAGTTGGAGCTGCGAACAGGCGACTCGCTCTTCGTGTGGCGCACGTTCTCTCCCGAGTGGGTCTACGCCGAAAACCAGGGTTCGTGTCCCACCCAGCTTCCTCCGTTCTCCCGCTGCTCATCGCGCAGCTGACGGCTGACGGCCTCTTTCCCTTTCGCTCGTGGTAGGAGTGGTAGGCTTGGTTCCGCTGAACTACATCACGCTTTGAGTCTCCGCCATCAAACCTTCCTGCCTGCGCGGGCGTTTAGCTCGCCCCACCGCATGTGCTACTGTATTACCCCACCCGCCCACATATTATTCACCAGATGTATAAATCCGCAACATGTTTCGCTTTGCTCAGCGTGTGCGGCACACGCAGTGGTGTCTCTTGGCGAGTGTCGGACGTTTGTCGGCGCTTTGTCTCTCTTGGCACTTCATCCCCGAGAACCACCCGCTAACTGCCCGTCCTGACGAGGCAACCACACGCACAGGTGGCCCTGGCTAACGCATCTTCAACACCAACTCTGCTTCAACTACCACCCCACTCAGACAGTAGAATGAGGCCACAGAGGGCAGGTCCCGGCACATCCAATTACACGCCCGGCAAGCTGGACGCGGGCAAGACCCTGCCCACGCCCCAGACCCAGGGCACGCGCGTGCAGACGGCCGGGCCGGGCACCAGCGGCTACGTGCCTGGCAAGCTCGACATGGGCAAGGCCATGCCCACCCCCCAGACCCAGGGCACCAGGGTGCAGGGAGTGGGGCCGGGCACTAGCGGCTACATGCCCGGCGCGCTCGACATGGGCAAGACCATGCCCACGCCCGAGACGCAGGGCACCCGGGTGCAGGCCGCCGGGCCCGGCAGCACCGGCTACGACCCGCAGAGACAGGACGCAGGGAAGTACCTCCCTGCAAGCGGCGGCAACCCGGGCTTCGTGCGTGCCGGTACGTGCTTGCCGCAGAACCAGCGCAGCTTCTTCGCCACAGCTGACCTCGCGGTTTTCGTTCCGCCTTCTCGCAGGCTCAACAGCGTCCGGTCCGGGCACGCAGAACCACCAGGCACCGTCATACACGCCCGGGTGGGCCACCAATGTTTCCCGCCCGTGAGCGAGCTGGGGCGATGGTTACAATGCGCTCACGGACCTAAAGTCCCCTGTAACGAATAGCGGCAGGCTCCGTGAAAACTGCCAGGGCACCCAAAAACTTGAAAAAATAAAAGAATTTGTTCACTGCAAAGACGCTGAAACCAGCGACCACCACAACGAGAACGCGTGGCCACCGCAAGCGTTCACAGGGCTGGCCGCAGTGCGACTTGTATCCTCATCTTTTCTTCTACGGCCGCTGTAAACCGAACAGCATCGCGATAGAGAAGATGTTTGCCGGATTGGACGTGTCGATCTTTGGGCTAGACCCGCAAAAACGCTCGAGCCTCACTCAGGCCATCAAGGCGGGCGGAGGCCAGGTCCACTACGTGCCCACCACCAAGGTGGAACCCTCCCGCTTCTTTTATTTAATCTTTTAAATCATTCTTATTTTCCTGTTTTTTTATTTTATAAAATTGCAGACAACGCACCTGGTTGTGACGGAGGAGTTCGTCAAGGCCAACCCGACACGCGCCAAGGAGGCCCATAAGAAGGGCTACCTCCTCATCTCTCCGCAGTACTTCGCCGACTGCGAGGCGCAGGGTGAGCGACTAGACCCAGCCCCATTCCTCGTCGCTTACGCTCAGACCGAGGTGCGTGTGCGCTAACGCGACTGATGGCTGATGATTTTTCGTGTGTGCGTGTCGTGTGCGATTGCGTGTTGTGTCGTGTGTCGTGTGTCGTGTGTCGTGTGTCGTGTGTCGTGTGTCGTGTGTCGTG
>CDFB01063604.1:894-11389 GCA_000826425.1 Acanthamoeba lugdunensis | reverse complement strand
CTGGCTTAGCCTTGCTGGCATACGCATTGAGGACTATTACCCTTCCCTCACTGCCTAAAAGCAGCAGTTGTGGTCACCACCCTGATAAGGCAGGGGGAAAACAAAACAAGAGAAACAATGAGCTTCAATAGTGGTCTGCACCAAAGAATAAATTACCTCAACAATGTCTGACCCTATGGCTGATGAGAGATAGGTTGGCTCATTACCTGTGTCCCATCTTCCTTACTTTACCTTTGGGAACCATGGCCTCAAGCAACTTCACCACCAGCTGGAGCAAAGGTGGCCTGTGATGGGAGAAAGTGTTCTGCAAAGGATGAGTCCAGAGCCCCAAAGAAGAAGATGCATGAGAAAAGTCAGTGAATGTAACCAGTACCATGTTTCCCATAGGGTATTGCATACTCTCTGGCTGAGACCAACATCAAAGTGCTGAGGCCAGCATTGCCACCTGATCCTTGCCACCAGAGGTGATGGAGGAAGCAGGACTGGCCTCAACCTCAGCTGGCAATGTCTCAGCCCAATTTTTTTTTGTTCTGACAGGCACTCACACAATGTGTTGGGCATTGGAGACATACAGTTGCCTGTAAAAATTGCAGGGGAGGGTTTTGTTTCTGCACTTGTACCTCACACTCAACTGTCAAGCTCTAACCACCAACCTACCTTCTCCACCATGATGGAGCTTACCACCAGTCAGGAAAGAATGGGAGAGTGAACTCCCACAGACAGGAGGAGACCCACAGGTGTAGAGCTCTTGTCCTTCCTCCTACCTTCCCCTTTTCCACCTTCATTGCTGCCCTGGGAATTTCCTTCTGCCTTGCCAGGTTCCAGGGCTTGCCCTTGTCAGACATTATGAGCACACATGTCACTTGCTGCATCCACACATGCAGTGAGCCCATGAGCAATATGCCCTGCATGACCAAGTGCAAAAATGCCCACATAACACAAGGAAGCAAGCACCACAACAACACCAGGCAACTCATTCATTGACCAGCAATAGAGGTAGCTGTTGGTGCTGCACTCAAACCAGTTCACACAGTTGAGTGCCTTAATCAGCCAACAGTAAGAACTGCAGACCATGCCACTGGCCAACTGGTGGTTGATGCTGATTTCAATCAGTCTGCTGGTTGGGCTGTGCACCATGTGGTCTATCACCTGTGCCATGAGATGCATATTGTGTGTGGCAGGTTGGTCCTGGCCCATGCTCCATCATTATCCACGCAGGCCAATGCAGCTGTCAAGAGGTGGGCACTGGTGGGTTCAGTGTCATGCAGGTCATTCATGGTGCTTGCATGGAGGTGTTGTGACAGCATCTGCAATCATTGACCAACAATAAGAAGATGCACAGGCCAATGCAGAGGGAAACCTCCAGCAACAGGCGCCCACAGTACCCACCACCATACAACTTTATTGGTTCAGTGTGTATGCACATTCACATTGCCCACATATTGCCACATCATGGTCAGCTCTCCACTGCTGCCCTTGTCAGGCATTTTGGTTACATCCAGCACATGCAATTGGGGCATCAGTGACCAGGGTGATGATAAAACACTGTGTTCCCACACTGCAGCCCAGTGACAAGCTCACAGGAATGACTTGTGCACTGTTAAGCCATACTTTCAAGGGCAGCTGTGAGGTTGCCTTTTGGCTGTTGCACAGTGATGTCTTGTGTGGGCAGCACATGCCACCAGTCAGCAATGGGGCAATCTGTAGAGTGCACAATGTGCAGGCGTGTGCAGTTTTGTGGCAGCACATGTGCAGAGACAGGGCATGACACCAGCATGTGTGCTCACCTTGGCCTCCTGGCCTTCATTGCTCCATTCTTGGTATTCTTGCTTGAGATGATGCAGAAATGCTTCCAAGTTTGTAAACACCTTGCCTGCAATTCATCTGTTGTTGTTGAAGGCAACACCCTTTCCATGACTGCACAGTGACACTGCATCTTTGATGATCAATTAAATGCTAGTGTATATTATCAAGAGTTGTTCTCCAGCGTGGGGTCAATGTTAAACATCGCCATCAGACTCATCATCACTGGAATACCAAAGGTCATCCTCACAGTAGTCTAGTAGCTCTTCCTGTGAGGCATAATATCCAAGACTCTTGAGCCTCATCTTTTGTGTCAGCATGTCTTCATAATTGCTGCAATAGCACGCCAGTTGTAGTTCCTCTTGAGTGATATCTTCCATCTCATGCCAGCTTATCTCCAAAGCAACCTTCAGTTCCCTCTTGAATTTGTTGTTCTCCTCCTCTTTCAAGTTGATGGCCATCGTTGAAGCAGACCCCCAGTAGCCCACTTTGCTCTTTCACACAGTTGTCGTTGTTGTCGCAGTTTTCACCACACCCTTTGAGTATGAATCATACTTGGACTGTCTGTCTCCTCTGACAAACTCAATGTGCAGTATTCTTCCGTCGCTCCTCCTGATCCATTGGTCCGTGACACCAGGCAGATAGAATTCACCCCAACATGGAAACTGTCGCACTGTACTGGCGCCGGCGGTCTGCAGATCGTCCACTATGGTGTTGTCAAGCATGAGGAACGTGATTGAGTCAGCCAAATCCTGAAACAACTCGAACATCTCTACTCCACCCATCATGAATATCTTCTCCTCCGGGCGACAGAGCCCCAGGGCGTGATTGAGTGAGTGGGCCATCCAACACTTCTGGGGGAAGTACCAAGGACGCCTGCCCATGGTGTGGGTCAAAACGATCATCTGGTCGCCTGGCACATGACCTCCGAATGAACAGCCTGTCTTCAATCCGAGGATGACCTTGTGACCGTCTCTGATGCGATACATGGCACCCAGAAGCCCGTTCCTCTTGAACTTGTAGTGGAGCTTGCGAGAGGATTGAACAATGCCATCTCCGTCTACGCACGCCACAATGTGCAGTCCACTGGGATGTCTTCTTGCCTCTTGTTCCATGCGTTTTGGCATCTCTTCTATACATACAACCTTCTGGCTGAGGCTCTTTAATGGGCAGTGTACGGCGTGCGTGCTTCTCACTTCAGGAAGCTCGTGCATAAATGCCGTTATGACACACAACCTCATGATAATAACACACACACACACATACACACTTGATGGAGCCCCTATACTTCGATCGTGCTTCCTTTGAAAGAGACCAAAAGCTTTACGATGACCAGAAAGTAGAAAGAGAGGCCTACTACAGCAAGAGGAGGGCAGTAAACTTTACTCCAGCATGGATGCTCTCTCAACCAAAACGAAGTAATTATTGGGTACCCATACTCCTTGCGCCGTCACGCCCACTGTAACAGGTTGTGTGCATCATTACTTGAATATCTCCGCCTATTGGCTCTGTTGCTATCTTCAGCCTACGCCCCGGACTTGGGTTATTTCAAGTGTAGTGTGCCGCAACGAACACGATGCGCGTGGTCAGCAAGGCCGTGCAGATGATGTGGCTGGCTGTGGCGATCATCGTAGGGCTGTTGATAGGTTGCTGCGTCAATATGGCAACCAGCGACACTCGCACCCACACTCAGGGGGAGCGAGCGTACAGCGTGGCATGCGTTCCCTACACTGGCTCTCCCGCCACCGCAGGGAAGTGCGACCATGTCATACCACCTTCAACCAACGTATTTCTCACGTACCTACGTCCCACCACATTACCCGCTACATGATAAGTTTGTTTTAGGTTTTCGGTGTTGCATATATATAAATATAGATCCTTGCTGATTGGGTCGGGACGACCGCAACCCTCCTTTTCCCCTTTGCAGGTATCCCGACACCTACGCTTCGGTCGACAAGCGTGTGGCCAACCAGGTGCGTTCTTAAACTCCTTCTCGTGCTTCACAGTCCTCACGCCACCGCTAGACCGCGGCGATGGGGGCCTTCTTCCCGCCCGAGTGCCGCACCCCACTGGTGGCCTTGACCTGCATGGGCTCCTTCCTCCGCTGTCAGTTCAACAGCAACTTCCCCCTCTTCGACGGTACGACACGCAGAGATAACAAAAAGTTGTGCAAGCGAATGCCGCTCAGCACACGCACGCACACGCACACACATTGGGCAGTTTATCCTCCGTGCCGCAGCGTGTGTGAGGCGGCGGTGCTTGGCTGCGCCGCCTTCTTCGAATCGCAGGGCGTGGATAATGTACAGCCTTCACACTTTGATTCGCTCTACACACTGCCGTGCTTCTTACATTGGCCGTTCAGATGTTGCCGGACTGCGACATGATCGACAACAGCACCGGCACTCCATTCCCCGCGTTTCCGCCCGACGGCACCCAATGCCTCGCGATGCCGCCTGATATGTGTACGACGTGGCGTCTGGGCAATGCTGCAGTAGCCAGCCTGACCGACTCTAATCTTTTTCGGGTCGCCAGTCGTGCCGTACGGTGAGGCGGACTGCCCCTATCCGCTCAAGTACAACTACGACGCCCAGGACTCGTTTGAAGCATCGGGCTACGACCCGAAGCAGATGTGTGTGCTGCCCTGCCCGAACCCCATGTGGTCCGACGCCGAATGGACCGCCGGAGTCACCCTCACGCTGGTCGGCAACGGCATCTCCGGCATCCTCTCCCTGTTCACCGTACGCACTCGCTCTCTGCGCACCTTGCCTCCGCACATGATTGATCGTTGCGCCGGACACTGCCCAGGCGGTCAGCATGTGTCTGATGCCCGGCAAGCGGCGGTTCCCCGGCACTCTGTTCATCTACATCGTGCGTAGGCCCTCTTAACACTCTCTCCCCATCGGGCAAGATGGTCTCACGACTCTATACCCCCGGCTGCTTGGCCAGGCGGCCTGTTTGTCGGTGATGAGCCTCATTGTAGCCTTTTTCCCAATCATTTCTGGCGGCGTTACCCGGATGGCTTGCACGCGGGTATGTATGGCACTGCGCTCACGCGAGATTGACGAGTGAACTCCAAGGACCTGAACCACTCACCACTCCTCCACGTTGGATTCTAGGGCAACCCGCCTCAAGAGGTCACGTTCGACAATGCGCGCGAATACGACGGCGCCGGCGTGCCGTGCATTCTGCAAGGTGTCATACATTCGCCTTCCCATCAACCCCTTGCGTACCAGGTCTGACGTTCGCTCGGTGAACTAGGCGTGGGCCTCTTGTACTTCTCGCTCGCCTCCATCCTCTGGTGGTTGGCGCTTTGTCTGAGCGTGTTTGAGGTACGTAGCAATCCATTGCGAGTACAAACCAAAGTGGTGTGTGTGACACATCATTGGTCTGATTTTTTAGATGGTGTACCTCCGACGAAGCGTGCAACTCATTCGCCAGTGGCACCTCCCTTACCACTTCATCGCCTGGGGTCTCCCCTTCTGTGCCGTCATCGCTGCGTTTGCTGGGACTGTGCGCACTCCTACGCACTCATACCAGGGTTAGAAGAACTGAATCTTGATCTCGGGCTCGTGATACAGGCATATGGAGCAGTGCCGGGCATCCCCTGGTGCTTCGTGCGGGGAAGTGAGTGGTGGTCGTGGGGGCTCTTCTACATTCCTGGTGCGTTCTCGCCCCAACTCAACGTCGTAAACTGCATCGCACTGATTCCTGTCTGTCATACGCGCAGTGGCTATATTCCTGATCATCGGTACCTTCGCTATGACTTATTCAGTGTATCGGTTCATCAAGGTCATCATCTCCTCTCTATGCAAAAGAAGCCAACGTTGGCTGACAAGTATACACATGGCAGGTTCGGTTCCGTTTCCTTAACCGGTCCGGCGAGTCCATAGAGCAGGTGTGTAGAGCACGCGCCAATCACAATCACGTCTGCAAACCATGTTGATGTGTCATCACTGGTGTGCGTAGGTGGTGCGACTGCTGCTGCTTCTGCTGGTCTACTGGATGGTGCTGATATACCCCTGGTGCTTCCGGATATATACTCTCGTGATCCAAGGTCTGGAATTCTCAGCCCATCGCCTTCACTGTCAGGCGAAGTCCTAACTATCTGTCTTCTGCCTTTTCCAGACGACATTGCGGCTGCATTTGAAAAGCAGATAAGATGCAGCGCAGCCACAGGGACACAATGGTAACTTGCGCTCATCCACAAACTCAGCAGCCTTACTGACAACAATACCACACGTTCTGGATGTGCAGTGAGCTGGAAGAGCGGATTAACATTGGCACCTGGTACCTGCAGCATATCATGTTTGGTGCAGGAGGGCTAGCCATGTGTGTATGCTGCTGTTCTTCTGTATGTTGTAGCCTCCCCTGAATTCAGTCCATATGCCAACACTGTATGCATGTTAACACTGTTGAATACCACAGGAGGTCCTGAGGCTTTGGTTGAATATCATCAAAATTCTATTCACCCATTCCTTTAGGGACAGCCTGGAGGAGATCAGGGTACATGCACAACACCACCTTGCAGCTATCCAGAACTAACACTGTGTTGCAGCATCTTGTGGTAGGTGGAGAGCGTGGATGGGATTCACAACCAACAAAGTCATCAAAAAAGGAGGGCAAATCAATGTACTTACCATCCTCTCTAAGCATATAGATGTTGTTTGCTAACACTGTGCTTTGGTAGTGGGAGCAACCCATCAACAGAGCACCACAGCTCAACAAATGAGGATGATCAACTATAGGCAATATTTGGAGATGTAAAATATAGGAACTAGCACTCTTTGTTGTTTGTGGCAAAATTTGGCTGATTCATGAAGGCCTCCCCACAGAACCAATATGATTACATGTGTTGTTCCTGTGTTCCCACACCTTGCTCACTGATGGCTGCTTGACTTGTTTACAGTCATGCCCATGAAGCCTGGGTCTAGCATGCTGGGCTCAAGTGGTGTCTCCTTGCTGACCATCCTGGACTGTGTGCATTGTGCTGAGGTCAGGCACATGTGTTGAGGGTAAGCACACAAGAGCAACAATGTGTGTGTGTGATGGCAAACCTTGTGATGCAACATGCTTTTGCTGAGGTTTCACATTGCTGCCCAGCTTGGTATTGGGGAGGTCTGCAGCCCCACTGGTGGTGGTGGACATGACCTGCATTGTTGCCAGCAAAAGTAGGCTCAGTATACTGTGCAGCAAGTGGCTCAGGGGTGAGGCAAATCAATCATAGTATGTTAAACTGAGGCTCAGCAGTGGTGGTGTGCAGATGGGTCTCAACGCCCTCCTTCACATCACCCTGCACAACTTCACCTCACTCACTCAAGAGCTTGTGGCTCATGCACTCAGTGTCCTCAATAAGGGAATCATCACCCTCAAAGCTGATGTGGAGGCTGACATTCTCCTTCTTTCCTTGCTGGATGCCCAGCTCCTGGCCCTCCAAGAGAGGGTCGCCCTTCTGTTGCTTCTGCTGCTCCTGAGACATTCTACAAAGGGCCACACAGCTATTTGTCAGTGGTGAATATGAACATGAATAGGAAGAGAAGGAGGAAATGCCTGGGATGTTGCTGTTGTTGTGAAAGTGTAGTTTGTGTTGTGGCAAGCTTGGTAAGGTCCCACTATTGTTGAGTGCTCTTGCGGCCATGCTGTCACCAGATCACACACTGAACATCAAGCTGAACCCAAGCAGCAAGCCAGAGGAATTCCTGACTGCAATTGATGATTCATGAAAACCAGCTGGAAAAAGTAAAGGTAAACAAAAGGAAAGGAATTATGATGAGTCAGCACCCCTTGGCGAAAAGTGCACTTGGTTTGGAGTTGTACCAGCTTAGACCTCAAGATGAGGTGGTGATTGAGGGTGGGTCATGATGTGGACATGGCTAAGGTTGGGCATGCTCCTCAGCATGGGAGAAACTGGCTGTGGACCTTTTTGTGGCTGGGATGTGAAATGTTGGGGAATGTTCATTTCATTGAGGTGGACTAATACACACCAAGTTTCCCAAAGTTGGTGTTTTTGAGTGTGCACTTAGGACAGGGTGGTGTTGGCCATGCTGGCTCCCACCACGCCCACTGCAATGTTGTCCATTGCTGAGGCTGTAATTCTTTATCTGTAATAGTTGTTGATCATTCTATTGGCTTGATGTAGGTCTGCTGCTGGATCTGAACAGTGTTGAACATGTTGCTGTCAAAGTTTGACAGCAAACTGCTGAAGAACAGGAACCTGACAAAGGAGAGGAGGGCCACACCAGCCATGATGCCCCATGTCCAATAGAGCAACAGCAATGGAGTGTAGGTGGAATCCTGCTCCTCCCTGGACTTGATGTAGTATGTGTAAGCCCTGGCCATGACAGCAGTGATCACTGTGATGAGCAGTGCCCTTGTGTAGCCCATGTAGTGTCTGCAAGAGACCACTGCACTGCAATCATGCATCTGGTAGATGGGTATGTTGCATGTTGGAAAGAGAAGTCCAACCAAGCCTCCACCACCTGCTGAATTCATGTCATTATATGATAACATTATATTCCTCCATGATGCAGCAAACTCTCCTCCCCTGGAAAGCTGATGAGATCAAACATCCCCAACACATCATGACCTTCATAGATGAAAAGAGTGGCTATGCATGCAAGATCAAATGTCATGCCAGCATGGGTCACTACTGTGGGTATGTGACAATTCCAAAGACTCACCCCTACTACCACTCCAGGAAGGATGGCAAAGAGTTTGGTCTCAACACCCATGCATACATCACCTGGTGGACCAGCAGCACCTTTGGGTTCAATTGTATGCACACTTCTAGAGGTGACATTGTGCCTTGTTTCTTTGCAGAGAACACCCACCAGCATTTCACACTTTCAAGTATGCCAAAGAACAAGTGGCCAAACTGGCCAAACAACTGTACAATGTTGCATCAGTAAAATCAATGCCCTAAAGTATTATACTACTAGTAGTTCATTCCATATTTTCAAGGCCAGGGGCAGCAGTCCCACAGGGAAGCCATCAGTGGTGTGCTCAAAGTGCTGTTCTCATGGATTGCAACAGCAGTTCATCCATGTGCTTATGACTATGCTCCTCCACAGCTGATTCCCATAGAGCCCTGCCACAGGCATGCCATGCTGGCGCTTGACCCATGGCATGCTGTCCTTGATGTATGAGCCTGGTCCATGCCTTGGAGCAAACAGCCATATGCGGTTTGTGAGATTGCTCTGTGTTGCCCTTGCCAGACCAAAGAGAAACTCCATCTCCCTGGTGCCCTTGATGATATCTTCCAGTGATGGCTCACTGTAAAGCCTGTAGCTCATAGGCCAGTGGTGTGTTGTTGATGGAGATGCCCCTCTTGGCCAAGTGGTGTGTGACTTTGTCAAGACACTGCTCCATGTGTTGATGAGTGTTATCCTGTCTCTTCTTGGCAACACTCCTTTGGTTCTTGATGGCCTGATTGAATTCTGTCTCACCGCCATACTTGGACAATGCCACATGCTTGACATATTCCTGTAGATAGCAGCATGTCAAGCCTTTCAGTGGATTGTGACTGTTGAAGCATCTCACATGTGGCAGCTGCAGCAGCTCCACACAAGTCAACCCATACTCCTTCTCAGCAGCAGTTTGAACTTGTGCTCATTTAAGATGAGTATACTAAAGTCTATTTTGACATATTAAAATCATATTTAACGTAATTTTGTAGACACAAAATGGGTTTGTTATTCAATTTAATGCTGCATTATCTATGACATGGCTTGAGTTATGATGGTAAAAAAGAATGTAAATTGTGAAATAAGTTCTTATGTCACAGGGGGTGCTTGGAGATGAAGGCAGGGGTTTTCTTCAACAATTTTATTATATGTTGATATGTTCATAGAAGGTGTTGGATGGTTGCACACTGGAAAAAAAACTGAGAATATTATGGGAGTTTGGTATATGTTAGCAGAAGAAGAGTGCATACATGTATGCAGTCAACAGAAGGGGCATTAGTGTGGTTTAGGAAAATATAATGAAAGGAAATGGAACACATTGGATGAATGAGATGTATTTGTAAGTGTGTAAAAAAACACATTAAATGTTTGCTTCAAAACTGTCTGAGTTGTCTGACAGATCAGAGGACTTTGATCTCACATCTGGACTCTTCTCACAGTACACTTCATGGGACTTGTAGGGACTTCTGTGCTGGGAGCTTCTATCATGGCTTCTGTCCCTGCTCCTGCTCCTGCTCCAACAGCACTTGCTGTGCTATCTGTCAGACTGGTGTTCATGGCTGTGCCTGTTGTCATGAGTGCTGCATTGCTGCTTCCACCCAATGTGGGTCTCTGGACTGGGGCTGTGGTTGCACTTGTGGGAAGGTTCAGAGGTAGCACTTGAGAAGCTGTGGAGGGGCTGGTGAAAAGGGTACAAGTTAGTGGAGTGGTACTGTGTACATGTATGCAGTGACATACAAGCATGGTTGTGGTGCACTGCGTATGTGTATGCAGTGCCTAAGAAGTGTCAGTCTGGTAGTGTACCTTTTCAGGAGTGCTTGGAGTCAATGAACTCAATGTTGATAACACAGAGTGGAGCATAGGATGACTAGGCCCTTGTGGACTGGCCAGGAACAGTTGAAGGGCAATGGTCTTGGTCATGTTGATCCACTAACCAGGTGTTCACAAAGAGGGGACAGTGTCTCCTTTCACTAACTCCAAATGTCAGTGTACAGATTGGAGAGGTCTGTGGT
>CDFB01063464.1:2499-14518 GCA_000826425.1 Acanthamoeba lugdunensis | reverse complement strand
GGGGGGGGGGTACGTGACGACAGGCTGCACGGCGGTGGCGAGGGTAAGATTGCACCAGTCGAAATTGGGGAGGGAATCGCGCCCCACGCGCTGTTTCTGGGTGCCATATTTCAACTTCTGCCGTTCAGCGTACGTGAAGTACGAGCTCGCCGTATTGTTCTTCGCATGCCTCGACATCTTTTGTAGAATTAATTCATGAATGAAGATGAAGCACAGATCAAGAAGGCCAAAGAAAATTTCAGGAAAAGGTTGGGTTTTGTCTATTTTTTTTGTATTTTTTTTCTTTCAAGCAAGCATGGACGCTCTCCCCAATGAGCTGTGGAGCATGATCCTCGTCGCTGCACGCCTTCCCCCCAAGAGCCTCCTCCTCGTGGCCCTCACTTCTCGGTGCCCGCCGTTTATTTTTCATTTATTATTATGATTTTTTTAATATTAACAAAAATACAATAAAAAGGAAGATGCGGGAGATGGTCGAGGACCGACGCGTGTGGGCGGCCTCATTCGCCGGCGCGGCGCTGGTCTGGGGCCGGGGCCGCCGGGGCCAGCTCGGCTGCGGCCGCATCCAGCGCTGCACGTCAACCCGCCCAAAACTGGTCCGCTTGCCGCCCGGCACGGCCGACGTGTCGCCGGCGGCACCGACGTCGGTAGCGGCCGTGTCGGCGGCCAAGGCGCACACGCTCGTGCTGTCGGGCGACGGCCGCGTGTTTGCGTGCGGCTCGGGCGACCACGGCAGACTGGGCGGCGCCGAGAAGGGCCGGGCGAGGCGGGGGCGCGACGCGCGCTGGGTGCGGCGTCCGGTCTTGCTGCAAGCGAGCCTGTCGGCCGACGGCGACGCGCGGCGGGTCAAGCAAGTCGCCGCCGGGCACCAGCACAGCCTGCTCCTGACCGAGGTCGGCGCACCCCTTCTGGCACAGCGAGCATCCCCACATTCCATTCACCTGCGTGTGTCGTGTCGTGTCGTGTCGTGTCGTGTCGTGTCGTGCTGTGGGTATGTAGGAAGGGCACGTGTATTCGTTTGGCGAGGGGCTCCACGGCTGTCTTGGCCACGGTGACCGCCAGCCACGGCAAACGCCCACGCTCATCGCCCAGCTCGTCGCCAGGTGGGCTTCTCTCGCGACACGACACAACACGCGATACAACACGACACGACACTCACCTGTGGCAATGAAGTGGCTTCGTGGCGACGAGTGTGTCGGTGGGGCGACGGCACAGCCTGGTGCTGTCTGACACGGGTATGCTGATGGGATTCGGCGGGCTGGAGGGCCGCGGCATGCCCGTCTTCGCGCCGGTGCCCTCCACCCGGCCGCACCCCGACGCCGCGACGCGCGTGGCGGCCGTCGCGTCGGGCGCCTACTTCTGCGTGATCCTCACCACAACGGGCCACGTCCACCTGCTGGGCAACCTGCTCGGCACACGCACGCGCACACCGCTCATGCACCGGCGCGTCGCTCTCGAGCCCGCCACGGGCAACGACTGTGATGACGTCAGCACGGTGGTGGTGTCGGCGGTGGCGGCGGGCGATCGCCACGCGCTGTTGCTGACGGGCGACGGGCGAGTGTTCGGCCTGGGCGCCACCAACGGCCCTTGGGGCCAGGCGAGGCGCGGTGACCCGAGCCGAGCCGATGCGGCCGCCTACGAGGTCACGGGCGACAGGGGCGCGCTGGCCGGAGCGCGGGGGCGGGTGCGGGCCGTTGCGGCTGGCTCGGCGCACAGCGTGGCGCTCACGACCGACGGGCGGCTGTGGGCGTTCGGCTGCGACAGGGACGGCCAATGCGGGGTCGCCGCAGGGGGTCCTTCTGTTGTGGCGCTGCCGCGGTTGCTGGCCTCTCTTGTGCCAACGAGCGCCGTTGCAGCGGGAGGCACACGCACCTACGCCCTCTTGCGGGCATCCTGATAACCCCACATAACCCCTAAACACGCATTGGTCACAGCTTGGCGCCGTAGTGTAATGCAACTGTAACTGGAGAGACAAGGTTTACTCTCTGACTTCCTGCAGCGCGGTGGCCGGCACGCGAACCAAGATCGTCAGACGTCTAAAACCCGTGGCCACCTCGATGGTCTTCCCCACGCGGCCGGGGACGGCGCTACTCCCACGCCAGGTCACTTGCTTGATGCAGCTTCGGTTGAGGAAGACGCTCAGGGAGATGCCCTTGCACGAGACTCGGCCCGACAGGGCAACGTTCTTCCTCGGCTCGACGATGAAGTGGATCTTGCAGGTTGCTGCGGCGGCGCCCGGAAACACGGAGACGCGCCAGGTGACCTTGCCCTGCGCGACTCGATCGTCGAACTCGACTGTCGGGGTCGAGCGAAGGTCGGGGACGACGAAGCGATGGGTGTGAGCTGCCCGCCGGTAGGCATTCACGATCTGCTCCGTCGAGAAGAGGCCGCTGGGCTCGACCACCTCCCTGATCTCGTGGGTGCTCATCAGGCTCGGATCGATGAGCCCGACCAGGCTGGCCACCTTCTCGACGGCCGAGGTGGGGGCGCCCGTCTGCTCCTTGTCGTTGGGAAACCGGAGGTGGTGCTGGTGGCGCCTCTCGATGGCGCGGAACAAGTCGACCTCCTCGATCCCCTGGAGGTTTGCGTCAAGAAGCTCTTCGGCAGCAGCCAGCGACAAGTGGAGCCACTGCTGCTCGACCTTGGACCCGACCTCCTCGGGGCCTCCCAAATGGCGGGAAGCATCGGTGCTGATGGCCTCCAGGCACACCCTCTTGGCCAACTTGGGCGCGATGCCCAGCGCCAGCTCGAACGTCGCCAGCACCCTCGAGGGGTGGTTGTCCAAAGCCTTGCGCAGCTCCTCGGCCGCAATGGAACTGCAGTCCTCGAGCAGGTAGCGATCAGCGGCGGCGTAGAGCTGCACCAGGTCGCGCTCGTGCTGGGATGGAGCCACATCGTCTTCTAATTCGCAGCCGTCTTCGTCAGGGACGGCCAGCTCGGGGTGGAGAGCGTCGGTGTAGCACCAGTGGAGCAGGTGGCGCATGGTGCGCGGCTCCAGGTCCGGCACCGACACGCTGTGCCAGAACACCGGTGGGAGACAAGGGGAGGCCGACGTCGAGCTGGACACCGAGGGGCCGTGGGGCAGGCCTTCGCGGAAGCTGCCGTTGAGCAGGGCCTCGAACACGGGCGAGCGCGCGACGAGGATGACCTTGGAGGCGTAGACGGGCGTGGCTTCCTTGCCCGCGAGAAACTCGACGTCGGCGCACTCCCGGTTGTCCACCATGCTCGCCAGCTGCAGCCCTCCCCCACCCTCCGACCGTTTCTTCCTCTTGCTTCCTCCATCGCTATTCGGTGCTGAGGCGCTCGACTGCATTCTCGAATGATAAGCTGCTGCTGCTGCTGCTGCTGCTGGGAGAAGACTGCAGTGTTTGCTTTCTTCGCCAGAGGTGGGTGCTGCTGGGCATGTGACTTGTAAAAATAATAAATAAATAAAAAATCCAAAAGAGAAAAAAAAATCCAAAAAACAGGCCTGTTTTTGTTTTTTTCAGCGTTGGGGACCTTGCAGAGGATCCAGGGGAAGGTGGCGTTGAAGAGGGCGAGCTCCTCGGGGATCTCGGCGGTCACGTCGCGGAACATGAGCAGGCCGTACTTGCCCGAGGGGAGCTTCTGGTGGTGGCTCTTGATCGCCTGGCCCACCTCCTTCTGCGCCTTCTCCGACATGAACCGCTGCACGAACGGCACCACCTTCTCCTCCTCCTCGTTGATGTGCTCCCCGTACGTCCCCAACAGCTCTGCCACTGTTTGTCGTTGGTCGCACGTCGTGCGGTCGTGCGGTTGTGTGGCGTGTTGGAATGCACGGTATCTGCATGCCTGGCATTCACTTCGTTGAAGAAAGGAATGTGCAGGCAAACCTCGAAGTGACTAGCACACCAGTGACCAATCGAACACTCTTGGAGGAAGGATAAAAGATGAGGTCTTCTTGTTGTTTATTTACTCTTCTCTCTCTTCAATACATTACCACCTCTACACCTATGGGTAAACCACTAGTACTCTTCAACAGGTTATGGGCCATAGCCCTCAGCACCACTGTACAACCAACCATCAAGTACCACCAGAGTGAACCTGACTACCAACTTGAATCATGAAAGCAAGAGTTCAACACCAGGGCAGAGCAGGCACTTGGCATCATCAAGTCAGTGGTGCACCCATCACTCCTACCACACCTCAAGACCATTGTCAACCCAGCTGAAGCACTACACAAGCTGGAAGCCCAGCTACACACAGACAGTGCCATACACTTCCTCACCACCACAAGCAAGCTGTTCACCCTTCACAAGTGGCCAGACCAGACCATCACCATGTACCTGGCTGAGATTGATGACCTCATGGCTGAAGCCTTCCCTGACCTTGGAGCCAATCTACCCAACCAACACTGGTGGAGTCCCACCAGGTGAGACCCCAGCTGCATACAAACACCACATTGGTCTACACACTGTTGGACATGTGCTCAGCAAGTGGGTGCTCTCCATCACCCTAGCTGGACTACCCACTGAGTACAACACCACCAGGGCCATCATCCAAGATTGGATGGTGCTAGATGCCAAATGGGCACACACCAAGATCAGGGAACAAGAAGCAGAGCTCAACACCAACACACATGGCAATGAAAAGGTCCTCTACACCCACAAGAGGCACCACAATGGCCAGCAGAGCGCCAGCTTCACACCCAACAAGTGGTGCAAGAACAACCACAGCAAGAACAACTGCCACACACATGACAGCCAACAACAACATCAGCCATGTGGTGCACCAGATGGGACAACTGCCAAGGGATTGTGCAACTACTGCAAGTGCCCTGGACACTTCAGCACAGCATGATGATGTTGGCTCACAGAGATTGAGCAGGCCACACTCACCATCAATGAACCCACAACTCAACAGCAAGCACCATGTGAAACCATCACACTCTGTGCATCCAACAGTGACCTCACCCTAGCCACCAGCTGCAATGGTGAATTGGTGTGGTACCTCAACTCCAGTGCTACATCACACATGGCCATCAAGTGAGAGTGGTTTGAGACCTACAAGCCAGTCACCAACCATTTTGTCACCCTCAGCAACAACTCCTCACTCCCTGTTCACAGCCACAGCAACATGCACATCATGCACCACATCAGCAACACCATGATCTTGCTGGTGCTCACAAATGTACTCCATGTCCCTGACCTGGCCAAGAACCTATGGTCAACCACTCAACTGGTGTGCTGAGGCTACAACACTGAGATCACCAATAACAGATGTCAAGTCTACAGCAACACCAAGCTCACCAGACAAGATCAGCCATCTACCTCAGTCCAGCCAGTGAGACCTCATGTCTACATCAGGTACTCATTGATGACACTGGTCACATCATTGAGACACACAACACAATCTTCCAAGACAACATGATGCCCACCAAGGGCAACAGCACACACCAGCCAATCAATGCCATCAAGCCACCCAAGATCATCATCTACAACGCACCCCTCAAGGTCAAACCGCCAAGACACACTGCATGACATGTGAAACCAGCCAACTGGAGTCATGCCCAGCACTCCTTGGATTGATCTGTCCTCCACATTGATCCATATCTGGCGGATCCTCAACTTGCTCCCACCATCCTACTCTCCCCTGGCAATGGCGCTGCATGTCCAGAAGGACAAAACAATCAACTATATTGTAAAAGCCATCATTGAGTTCATGATCACCCTCATGAAGCCTGCACTGGCTACCTCATTGGGATCATTGTCCTTGGCCATGTATGTTGGCAAGAAGCCTCATCATGGTCAACAACACAGCTGTCAAGAGCAACACCAGCAGCACAATGGCCAGAACAACAACAGCAAGAGTTGAGAGTGCAGTCAACACCATCACCAACGTGGCAACAAGAACAATCATGAGTGCAGGCACCAGTGCAGTTGAAGTTGGAGCCAGAAGCACAACAAGTCCAACAAGGTGAAGAAGTCGCCCATGAACAAGAACTGCATGCCTGATTACGATGAGAATTGGTTCTGCACACACTGCAAGCGTCCTGGACACAACTACAACAGCTGTCACACTTGGTGCAAGCATAAGGAGAAGGCCAATGTCATCTCCACTGCCATCAACAACAACTCCTCCTCCAACAGTGAGTGTGCCTTCATGGTTGTGAGTGCCAGCCACTCTTCACACAGTGGGTTGGAGTGGGATAGCTGCTACATCAACACTGGGACCTCACAACACTTCATGTGCAACCATGAGTTTCTACATGACTTTGTCATGACCAATGGCACATCAGTTGTGCTGGGCAACAACAGCTCCATTGAGATCCTTGGCCACAGCAATGTGCATGGCTGTGTAGATGTGAACAGCAGCCCAACTGAGGTCATCCTCCACAACATGGTGCTGGCACCAGCCCTGGCAAAGAATCTCCTCTCACCAAGTTGCCTGACCAGCAGTGGCTACACCATGCTGGTGTAGAGTGCTACATTCAGCCACCAACACTACCCTCTTCATGGCCTACCATCATTGTGGCATGCTGATTGTGCTGATGCATGTTCAGCAGTACAACAGTGCACTGGCCACCACAGCTACTCTCTCACTATGCACAGCTCATCATTGATTCAGTCACATTGGGCGTGAGTGACTGCTTTGAATGGTCAAGGCTGTGCTGGACCTGAAAGGGCTCACACTCATCAACAACCTCAACAACTGCGTGGCCTGCATCAAGGGCAAGCTCCACCACACACCAGTCATCTGTGGGCCAGCACCCCATGTCCACAAGCCCATGGCCCTCATCCACACCAATGTGTGCAGGCCATTCAATGTCAAGTCCATCCACCACAAGTGCTACTTCATGTTGTTCATTGACAACTTCTCATGATTTGTGAGGGTGCACTTCATTGCAACCAATGACAAGGTCTTCTCCAGATTCAAGGAATTCCTTGCATCCTCACCTCACTGTCTTCAAGTCCGCACCCTCTGGTTGGACAATGGTGGTGAGTACACTGGTGGTGATTTTCAAGAGTACCTTGATTGCCACAGCATCCAACACCAACCCACACCACCCTACACCCCAGAATATAATGGTGTTGCCAATGGTACCATCATCAGCATGGCGCACTTGATGCTAGCCAACTTGTTGCTACCACACTCCTTCTGGTCAGAAGCAGTCACAATGGCAGTCTACATCAATAACTGCACGCCCACCAAGGTGAATTGGGGTTGGTCACTGCTTGAGCTGTGGATGGGTGTCACCCCATCCCTCTCCCACCTCCACACCTTTGGCAGCCCAGTCTACCTTCACATTGACCATGGCACATGCAAGCTCAACAATTGAGTCAAGGATGCCATGTACCTCAGCCCTACTTCAGACCCATTGCAGTATTGGCTCTGGGTTCCATTGAGTTGGATGATCACAGTCTTGCACAATGTGTGCTTCATGAAGGAATTGGGCAAGGCCAACACTCATGCATTGCTGCCACCTGTCCAGGTGCACAATGCTGTGGCACCACCCATTGTGACTGCAGGAGTGATGGATGACACACTGGTGGAGGGGTCCAACACTACACTCAACCTTGATGTCAGTTGCAGTGACCACATGCCAGTTGACTTGCCCACCATGTCACCCATTCTCACTGCCAATGAGCATGATGATGAGTCCATGCATGTCAACAACGTCACTGGCCCTGAGCTAACACCTCAAGGTGCCAAGTGAATCACCAAGTGCACACATCCACCCAAGCCAGCAGCCACAATGTCAGCAGCACCACTGGTGGAGGCCAACCAGCCATGGCGATCAGCCAGGCCCAAGCACCATTTTTCACCATACAATGACAGCTGGGACCTCTCAAATGGGCAATGCCCACAGGCCAACACTGCCACCAGTAGCTTCACCAAACTTGAGCCATCCACCTTCAAGGAGGCCATGGTGTCCAATGATGGCCTGCATTGGCTGAAGGCCATGCACAATGAGATGAAATCCATTCAAGACAACAAGACCTTCAACCTCTCCCTCAAGACCCCAACATCAAGCCAGTTGGCACTTGGTGGCTATTCAAAATAAAATACAAGGCCAATGGCTTGGTTGACAAGTTCAAGGCCCAGTGGGTAGCCAAAGGCTACTCACAGCTCCATGGCATTGACTACAACGAAACCTACGCCCATTGTCCACATCAACCACCTCCAACTGCTTGTGAGCCTACGCCATCCAGTTTGGCCTCAGCACCCACCAGATGGACATTGTAATGGTGTTCCTGCAAGCTTGCCTATGGGAGTGTGTCCATGTGGAACAACTGTGTGGATTTGAGTTGAAGGAACACCCTGATTGTGTCTGTCACCTGCAAAAAAGCCTGTATGGGCTCAAGCAGGCCCCTCTCACCTGGAACCAGATGATTGATGAGTACCTCTGTGCCAGTGGCTTCCAAGTCCCATGGTCTGACCTGTGCGTCTACATCAAGGCCAAGGGTGGGACATTCTCATTGTCTCTGTCTACATCAACAACTGTCTGCTGATTGCTGATCACAACATACCAGGTCTCAAGCACATCCTCAGCAATCAGTTTCACATGAAGGACCTTGGCCTGGTTTCCTCCATCCTTGGGATAGAAGTGCTTTGCAATGAGAAGGCCAGCACACTGTGCCTTTGACAGAAAGGCCACATGCTTGGGATCCTTTAGAAGTACAGCATGCTCAACAGTGCACTGAATTGAACACCTCTACCCATTGGCATCCAACTAAAGAAAATTGAAGTGACACCAGATGACTGCAAGAGAATCCCATATTGCTCTGTGATTGGCAAACTACTCTACGTCACCATTGCCTTGAGACCTGACACTGTGTTCACTGTCACCTACCTCTGCCATTTCAACAACACCTATGACAGCAGTCACTGGAGTGCAGTGAAGCACCTCCTCTGATACCTCAAGGGCACCATCAACCAGGCAATCTGATACAAGAGGTTGAACCCTCAAGCCCAACCATCTCAGATTGCACCAGTTGTGTACTGTGATGCCAACTTTGCCAGCAATGTGGAGACACGCCATTCAATCAGCGCCTACATCTTCCTCTTCATGGATGGTCCAGTCATGTGGAGCGTGGCCTACCAGAAAGTAGTATCACTGTTGTCCACTGAGGCCAAATATAGGGCGCTCACACACATCTGCAAGCAGGCCATCTTTGGCCACAAGATCCTTCAACTACTCAGACTCAACTTCAACTCCCCCACTCTCATCCACTTGGACAGTCAGAGCGCCATCATGATCATCAACAGATCAAACAACAATCAACTGCGCCTCAAGCACTTCAACATCAAGGTCCACTACATTCAAGACATGGTTCAGAAGAAAACAGTCATCATTGAGTACTGCCCAATGACAGACATGCTCACCAACTACCTCACCAAGCCCCTCTTGAGACCAACCCTTGATTGACTGAAAAAGGCATCCAGCCTGATCAAACACCACTTGGCCAACAGCATGACTTGAGGGGCGTGTCAGAGTGTGAAGTAGGCATACATTCACCAAGGGTTACACAATAGTAACCACACAACAGTGAACATAACCTACACCAATCACAGTCTCCTGTCGACCTCCCACCACCTACAAATATCACCTTTAAACACACATGTATTTGCTTCATTCTTACATTACAATACAACACCTTTGGTCTCTTCAGCACCACTGTGATCCAGTTCTGCTAACAGACTCTCCTTCCTTTCACCTGGCTCTCTGCCAAGACTGCTGGCAAGCACCACCCCTGCTTTCCCTTTCTGCCCCCCCCAAGCAGGATTCAGCACACCTGTCCCCTTGGTTTATTTTACCTTCATCACATGGGCAACACTGAGGGTTGTGGGGGTCACAGCCAGGGGGCATAGAAGGTGGTGGTGTACTCCTTGTACAACCCATCCGTTGCTGCCATCACTGGAATGATGACCTGTTATATAGTGATCGATCATAGTGAGTGATGAACAAAAGCCAGAAAAATGATGGAGGAGGGGCACCCGTCACCTTGCGGAGGATCCAGGGGAAGGTGGCGTTGAAGAGGGCGAGCTCCTCGGGGATCTCGGCGGTCACGTCGCGGAACATGAGCAGGCCGTACTTGCCCGAGGGGAGCTTCTGGTGGTGGCTCTTGATCGCCTGGCCCACCTCCTTCTGCGCCTTCTCCGACATGAACCGCTGCACGAACGGCACCACCTTCTCCTCCTCCTCGTTGATGTGCTCCCCGTACGTCCCCAACAGCTCCGCCACTGTTCGTCGTTGGTCGCACGTCGTGCGGTCGTGGCGTGTGTGTCGTGTGTCGTCAGCATTCATTGATCAGTGGTCAATGGCGCCAGTCGGCGGCGTGACGGCGCGACAGCAACGAACCGGCGTCGGTGAAGGCCTGAAGGCCCTCCTTGGTGCGTTCGTCTCCTTCAAGCGGTTCCAGCTTCTCCTTCTTGATGCTGTGCAGCTTGGCCTCTGCACACGCACGACACGGCACGACACGCACGACACATTAGATTCGAAGAGCTCACGGGAGATCTCCTGGATGGTGTGGAGGGAGCTGCGCCGATGGTCGCACCGAGGTCCTTGTGGTCGGAGAGGAGGTGGTCGATGAGGGCCTGGCCCTCGTCGTCCTGGATCACCTTCTTGAGGGCGGGGAAGAACAACTCCTCCTCGATCTCGGCGTGCTGGTCCAGGTTCTCCACGATGAACCGCCACCCGCGCTCCAGCCTCTTCACATCCCCCACCTGGTAAAATAATAATTATTAATTGTCCAATTTGACTGAAAAAGGGAAAATGTAGTCATATTTCGTGCATTAAATTATCTAAAAATGGATAACATAGAAATGTGGGGCGTACGCGCGGGCGGAGAGTTCCGTCGGTGTCTTCGCAGCGGTCGAGCGCGCGGGCGCACAGCTCGAGGAAGAGGCGCCGCTCGCGCCGCTGCCAGTGGTGCGACCACTGCCACTGCGGCATCTCGTACCGGTACTCCCCGGCCCCCTTCTTGCCCTCCTCCTCCTCCTCTCCTTTCTTCTCCTCCTCCTCCACCCGCTCCTCTTCCTCTTCCTTTTCCTTTTCCTTTTCCTCGCCCTCCTTCTTCTCCACTTTCTCCACCTTCTCCGCTTCCTCCTTCTCCTCTTCCTTCACCACTTCCTTTTCCTCCTTTTCCTCCTTCTCCTCTTCCACTTCCTTCTTCTCCACGTTCTCCTCTGCCTGCTCCAAATGAAGCACTTGCTCCTCCTCCTTTTGCCCTTCCTCCCGGGGCTGCTGCTGCTGCTCTTGCGTGTCGGCCATGGTACTGGTGCTGCTGGCGGTGGTGGCGGTGCTGGTGGTGGGTGGTGGGGTTGGGAGAATGACCGACACCTGCGCCGGGGACCGAGTTGGGTAACTAATGTCCGCAAATAAACCTGTTTGGTGTTCGTTGGCATGCGACGGGTGGTCTGGATTGGTGCGACCAGTCTCGTTTGTGTTGTGGTTCTTTAATGGTTCAACATAACATACAATTGAAGAACAACAGCAACAGCAGCAACAAGAAGCGTAGTGTGTACAGGGAGCCCAAAAAGAAATATAAATAAGGGGGAGGAAAGCACAAATAAATAATAATAATAATAAGTTATCGGTCAGGCGGCCGCGATCAGATCATCAGAGGAGGTCGGAGGTGGGGGCGGCGTGGTCCCAGTCCACGAACTGCTTGTCGACACTGGCCGGCGCCGCCGCCGCGGAGGCGGGCGACGTCTTGCGGGGCCGCGACGGGGCCTCGTCGGAGAGGGGCATCCGCGTGAACTCGGACGAGAAGTAGGCCGTGTCGGTCTCCGTGGTGAGGTTGATCTTGAGCGGCGACTTGGCCTTCTTCACCGCCAGGTCGGCCCAGTCGATGTGCTTCAGGAACGGATGCAGCTTCACCTCCCGCGCACCTGCAACACCCAACGACCACACCACCATCAACACCAGTCAGGCCACACGAAATGATGACGCTGTCGGTGAAGAAGAAGAAGGTGGTAGTGGAAGAGGGCGGTGTGTGTACCGGTGAGGCCACAGCCGAGGCGCTGGCGTGCGTCCCGGTTGAGGAGCTTGGTGATGAAG
>CDFB01063456.1:1711-13032 GCA_000826425.1 Acanthamoeba lugdunensis | reverse complement strand
CACGACGATCCGATCGGTGGAGCTGTACCTGACGGCCTTCAAGGAGATCAGGAAGGACCTGCGCGAGGGGACTGCCTCCGGAGCGGACCAGAAGCCGCGGGACCAGAGCAGCTGCCACCCGTACTGCCTCGAAATCGCCACCATCGTCCACGACCCACGCTCCTTCGGGTACGTTGTCGATTTTTATCCCCCTCCCCCCCTTCAGGCAACTTCTCGCTCGTCCGGCTGACTCTCTCTCTCTCTCTGGTCATCGGGATAGGGCGCGAGGGCCAACGGGCAAGCGGCTCATGGTGTCGGCCGATTCGGAGGAGAGCCAGCGGGACTGGTTCTACTGCCTCAAGAAGGCCGCCGCTGCCGCCAAGTGGTACAAGGACACCACGCACGACCTCGCCGACAAGGTACACCACCCCATCCCTCCACCGCGCCAGTCACCACAAGTGGGACCGTTTCCAGGCATTCACAGGCACCATTTCCTTCTCGCGGCTATGAGGAGTGGGCCTGGAGGCCGGTTGTGGTCGCGTCGCCCACGTAAGGAGGCACGCCCAGTTCGAGAACGACCCGTCTTGTGCCTTCCTGTTTACGTGTTGTAGCTAAGGTTCTTTCCTTGGAAGAGATATTGAGTTGTATTTGGCGGAGTCTGGCTGGTTTTCTATGATAGTGGGGCGTCACGCGGATGGGATGTTGGAGCCTGAGAGCCCTGCAGACGGTGATGGTGGTGATGCTGTGAGCCGACAGTGGATTGTGAATCCGAGCGAGTGGGACTGGCTCTATCTACCGCCAAGTTGCTGCCGCCAAGTTGTGTGGATGAGATCAGCGTAGAGGCACGTAAACGTCGTTGATGCAGTAGCGGTGGTCGTATGGGCCTGCCGCTTGACAGTAGAAGTGGAGCGTACAGGTGGACTTACCCGAGCGGTGCTGCACCACCCGCAGAAAGGAAGGGCCATGGCAAGCGGTCCGTCGAATGTGGTGTGCGGCGAGTGGGAGCCAGAGTGTCGGCAGAAGGTGGCGCGCGTATTTTTTTGTTTTTCGTTTTTTCGTTTTTCGTTTTACAAACGAATCCAGATGGAGGACGCCACTCCCCTCACGGGCATGACCTTCATCAAGGGCGAGCCAGTGGCCCTCGAGCGAGGCAAGATCTTTGTGCTCGAGTTCTGGGCCACATGGTAATATACCCCCATCCCTCGAAATAGAGGATAGCCGGCTCCCGCACGGCAGCAAGGGGCTCCTGCTGCCTCTCACATAACCTTCCTTTGGGGGGGGTGCGGCACCAGGTGTCCGCCGTGCCGCAGCACGATCCCGCACCTCACTGAGCTGCAGCATAGGTTTGGAAAGGAAGGGGTCATCTTCATCGGCATCACCTCCGAGACTGCTGCGGTACAGTGGTCGTGTGCCGTGATGTGCTGCAGCACTGAACGGACCTAAGCAGCTGCTTTTGTGTGGCCTGTCTGTAGAAGGTGCGCCCGTTTGTGACGAGCATGGGAGACAAGATGGACTATCGTGTGGCCCTCGATGACGCGGGCTCAGCCCAAACCTACATGGACCGCTACTCTGTTGGGGTGCGGATGCGCTCCCCTTGCAAGCAGCTTAGCCCGCCCTCTGCCACATGCACATTCACCTCAAGCACGCTCTGTTCCTGACCTCCGATTTGCATGGGTGTGCAAAGGGTATCCCTCATGCGTTCCTGGTGGATCACAACATGAAAGTGTGCTGGCATGGCCACCCTGCCGAGCCTGCCTTTGAGACGGCCATTCAGCAAGCTGTCAACAGTAGGCCTCCACCCACCACTCCCGGGCTGGCCCTCAGCTCCCCACGAATGCTCATACACACTCTTCTCTGTCACACCAGACATGAAGGCACAGAAGAAGATTGACATCAAGGGCAAGAACAGGGACGAGCTGATGCGCATGCCAATCCGTGACCTCAAGCAGGTATATATATTACCCCTGCAATAATATTGTCCTGCATGTTTTCACCCCTGGGGTGTTTCTATCTCTCCATTCTCTCACACACACACTTCTCCCTTGGGTCTAGGTGTTGAGTGAGCATGGAATCTCAGCTGCTGGCCTCCCTGAAAAAGGTGACCTTGTTACTGTCATCTTGGACAAGTGTGGCTGATCTTTTGACTTTTGAAGTAAAAGGTTGTCAGAAGAAAAAAACTGTCCAAAGTCTAAGTGGCAACCTTTTACTTCTAATTTGTCAGAATGGTGCAGGTTTCAACAACTCCAGCACACTACATCTGACAGCTTACTGTATCAAATTACCATTAAATCAGGGTCTTCCTTTCTCTTCTTTCAAACTTTCCCTACCCTGGAGTGAGCTCAAGGGAGGCATGGTCATGAACATAGAGTCAAGCATTAAGGTTGGCATTAGGTGTTGGTGATATCTTCAGCAGAGAGGGGAGATGGTTTTTTTTTTTGTGTGTTTTTGCTCATTGCCTTCTCCCTTTGTAGGACCCAGGATAACCATAATCAACAGTTCCCCAGCTGGTTTACAGGTACTTCACCTTCTTCTCCTTCTTGCATGCACTTTTTCTTTTTGTTACTCCAGTGGACCTGGCACATGCATTTGATTGTTTGCATATGGAACCACAATGGGATCCAGTGGGCACTGTCCACATTCAAGAGGGTGTTATCTTGAATAGTCTGTGTTGGGAGTGGTAAGGGCTTTGCCCCTTTTTGGCTTTGCTTTTTGGTGGTGGGTCCATGCTGGGGTCAGCATTGTGAGCCTTTCTTATGGATATTTCCATTAACTGCCCTGCCCTGGTGGTCAAAGAGTGTGATGGCTGGTGCACCTGCTGGTATAGTCCATGCTTGGTACACCAGTGGAGATGTGTGGCCCTCATTTGCTAGCAGATCAGCCTGTTCATTGCCTTCATGGAACATTTTGAAGCTACCCAGCAGGGACTCATGCATGTTTGAGCACCACCACATGCATCATCCCTTGGATCCTTGCCTTTGCCTTCTTCTGTCTGATATGACTGTAGATATGCTGGAGGTGCACCGTCCTACCTCCCTCTCTCCTAGCGTTAGCATGCAGTATGATGCGTTGGAGAAGGCGGGAACCAATCGCCTTGTTGTATGTGTGACATAAATTCCATTTCTCTGCATTTCTCAAAAAATGCCACGTCAGCTTAGCTGGGTTTTGCCGGTAAAACCACAGCGTGGAGGTAGTCCGCGCTCAAGGCATCGCGGATCAGCGCCTGGAACTGCTTGGGCTCCACGTAGGTCTCCTGGTTGACCCAAAACCAGAAGTAGAGGCTCCCGCTGGCACTCCACCCTCCTCGCTCTGCGTCACACGACACCCGCCAGTACGACACGGCATGACACGACCAACGACACGACATGACCAACGACATGACCAACGACACGACCAACGACACGACCAACGACACAGGTACACAACACAGGTTAGCGAGAACGAAAGAATAAGAGAAAGAAAGAGAAAGAAAGAAGGAGGGGGGTAAAGAATGAAGAGGGTTGGGGAGGGGCAGTTGACATTACCCAGAATCCCAGCCTTGTCGGCCTTTTCCTGCTCATTGAGAATGTCCCAGTGCATCACCGTGCATTCCTGACACGGATTGGTCCACTCCTGTGGCGTTTTTCGTTCGGGCGGGCAAAGGTGAGGAGTGTAATGTATGCTTGGTGCGGCCAATTGTGAATAGGGGTGGCGACCTTGTAGATAGCGCCCGCACCGTGCGTGAAGCCCTGGTAGGCCGCTGCGCCACCACCTGCAGGTGTACCAATCGACATGGCAAATAATGATTGTTGGTCAGGTAACGACAGGCACGGCACGGCACGGCACGGCACGACGCACGCACGCACGCACGCACGCACGCACCACCGCACACAACACGACACACACGACACACGGACCTGTCTTAAATGGCATGATCTGAAGCAACACGGCTCCACGCTGTAGATACAGAGCGTTCGTCAAGCCCGATCCATGCATTCCGACCAGCACCGTCGTCCTGATTAGGTTTGGGAGGCGGAGGAAGAAGATGGTGATGATGCAATCGAAGGTTTGAGTTTTTACCCAGTCAAGCGCGTGTCGTGTGTGTCGTGTCGTGTGGTACCGGCGTAGGGCTTGGACTTGCTGATAAAACGGGAGCGTGTCAAACAGAAGCAGCTCGGCCGACACGTTCATCAGGAGCGTGGCGTGCAGCAATTCCTGCAATTAGCCAAAAAGAAAGCAAAAACAACGTCAGCTGCTCTTGGTCCACGCCATTGAATGAGCACAAGCACTGGTGGATGCAGTGAGGGAGGACGAATGAAGAACGAACCTGTTCGTTGACCAGGAACCGTTTGAAGCTGCGCGAGATGATGCCCACGTGCGACTCGGTGGGTCGCTCGACCTTGATCTCCAATCGCTGCAGCGCCCAGCTCGCAAAGTTCATTCCCTCCCGCGCTGCCAAACCACCAATATAAATTCAATAAATTTAAAGAGCAAAACAATCGTTTTGTAATATTTATTTCTATTGTCTGATCAAAATAATCAGAATAATGCGCAAAGAAGAACAAGGCCGGCGTACCAGTGGTCACGGGCTCCTTGACCATGGTGAAGCAGGTGTTCTCCTTGAGCTCGGAGAGGTAGCGATAGCACTCGTGCCGGGAGAACAGACCGTACTGCGAGAACAGCCCATTGCTGCGGCGCGCCGAGCCAAAAGAGAGACATGAGACGTTGAGCTCGATTGACTCTTGGCTCCGGCCGGACACAATCGCTGATGGCGGCGGCGGTTTGGTAGTGTGGCGGCGGTGGTGAGAGCGAACCGTGTGGTCATGGCATCGCGGTCGACAATGATGACGTGGTCCTCGTGCTCGCGCCCCTCAAAGCCAGCCCACCAGCCGAGCAGATAGTCCGCATACCAGTGGTAGTACATTGCCACCGAGTTGTCCGCTGCATCCGCGCCATCACATCGTCATCGTCATCGTCATCGTCAACAACATCAACATCAACATCAACATCATTATCATTAACAACACATGAAGACATGAACATGCCGCGCATACCAGGGTGGGTGATGTGAGGCATGCCGTGGAGGTAGTGCTCGCACTGTTCTGATTTGCCGCCACCTTCCGCAATACCTGATGACCATGATGAGCATGAATGGACAGGAGCTTCACGGACCAATCGGGTATGACCTTAGAGTGGTGGGCGACAGTACCGTGGAGCTGTCCGCCGCTGTAGCGACTCACCACCCGCAGCGGGTTGTGCGGGTTGGCGGCATTGTAGCCCTCCAGCGTGTTCGACTCCAGCTTGCCGTCGCAGTAGTCATTGCCCAACGCCGTCTTGTGCCCTGCACGCCCCACCCCCAAAGCGGGTGGTCTGGTTAGCACGACTCGACCCGAGTGCGTGCAGGTAATGTGTGGGGGTGCACAATCGACCTGCTTGCACGCAGAGCGATGTGGTGGGGCACCAGGCGCAAGACAACCGAACTCGGCATCGCTCTTCATCGTGCAACACGCACTTGTCCTCGACGTGCTGCGACAGGTGTGGTGCAGGTGGTGTGTGTGTGTGTATTCACATACCAGTCAGAGCGGTGAGCGAAGAGAAAGTTAAAAGAGACAAGACCAAAAGAACGAAAGCGAACGAACGCAAAAGAACGAAAGACCAGCGAAGAGAAAGAGATAAAGAGAAAGAAGCGAAAGAACGAAAGTGAGTGTGTTGTGTGTGGGAACAGAGGCAGGGGAGGGTAACCCTGCAGAACTCGTAGTTGAAGAGCGGGCCAAACTGTTGCTTGCCGTTGTGCATGTGCAGCAGCTTGCCCAGCTTGGTGTACTGAATGTCCGAGCTCTTCGAGCGCTCTGTGACGCTGGATGGCGGTGACCTTGGCCCTTAAGTCAGCTGGGGAAAATCATTGGGGGGGGGGCGAGAGTACTTGATGTCGTGGAAATCCAAAAGGCCGCGGCGCCAGGCGCGCACGAGGGGCGGCACGTCGGTGGGATCCTCCTCGAGCAGGTCCACCGCCGTTCGGAACAGCTTGTAGAACCCCTTCGCCTCCACCCGCTCCTCCTCCACCACCTTCCGCTCCACCTGCTTCTCATCATCAACTCGCTCAACGGAAGCGGACAAAGCCGGAGTCGAAGGCGAAGCGGCCTTGGCGCCGCGCTAGGCACTGTCAGTTGGGGTGGTGGGTTGCAGCTGGGGCGAACCGAAGTCATCGTCGCCGTCGACTGTAAGGCTCGAGCCCATGTCGGCCCCCGCGCTGTGATGATGGGCGTTGTTGTTGGCCGCGAACCAAAGCTGGTGGTGAAGCAGGAGGCCGCTCCACACGACCAGCCCAAGCACGATGGCTGCTGTGCACCACAGCTGTGCGAGGATGCTTGGTCGCCTCATGGGCAGGTCTGGCGCGAGTTTTGTTATCATCTTGTCCTTGTTTTTTTCTCTCTATTTTTCTATCACTCCTTCGCGCAAAGGAGAGCCGGCTTTGCGGCCACCGGGAGCTTCTCAGGCTAACAAGAGCCCAATCACACGCACCCTTTGTGTACATACCTCGCATGCCAGCGCGTGGTTGGGCTGTTGTGGATTGTGGCCTATTCCTGTCGCATGTTCCTGTCGCATGTGGTCTCTGTCAGCTTCAGACACAAAACATGAAGAAAATATATTGCTCTTTTTCCTCCTGTAACTCCCAAGTTGTGCAAAAGGTCTGGGGTGCACAAAACTCATGCTCCACACCCCACCACCAGCCCCAAACAATCCCAAACCCAACCTAAACCCTAACCTTGACCCTCCACCTTGACCCTCCACCTTGGCCCTAATCACTTCCTTCAATTTTTAACTTGCACTTTTAACCTGGGGACAGATGAAATGTGAGTCACAGTCATTTAGGGAGTGAAAGAATGAGGCCATAAAAATGAAATTTGGTGTGCTGATGAAAAAATGAATTTTATTCCACTCCATAAAAATTCAAACAGATCCTGATCAAAATTGCATAAACATGATTTGAGAATTTAAAATGCCAGAGCCAGGAAATAGCAAAATTCAAAAAACCCCAATTCTGTTTTTAATAGATCAAAAAATTAAGGCATGGGGACTGACTGAGCAGGTGTTTCACCTTGCAAAATCATTGTGTATGTATAAACAATGATTCCATCAGACTGCTTGTTTTTTTTGTTTTTTTTTTTTACCAATTCCCCCTTTCTGGCTGGAGTGAGGGTATTCCTGGTTCTGTGGTAGCTGCAAACACACAAAACTCAAAACAAAACGCAAAGACAGGGTTTTCTGTGTTTTATCCCAACTTCTTTTTGGTTTTCACTGTTTTAGAGTGGTTTTCCCTGTCTTTGAGTTTTTTTTTGAGTTTTGCATGTTTCACAGAACCAGGAATAAATTGCAGCAAAATTAAGTGTTTATTTGTAGACTACTGGCTTTTTGGTGACAACTGAGCCTGGTGGTGCAAGCCAACAACTGAGCCTGGTGGTGCAGTGCCACTCAAAGAGGCTATTTTTGTTTACCCCAATGGCCTGTCCTGCTGGATTGTCCAGGACAAAAATAGGAGGAATTTTCTTTTTTTAATATTTGCCAACTACCTGAGCTTCACTATGATCAAGAGAGAAGCACATGGCCATTGGATATCCACTTGGTGTTTTTATTTTTTGTTGTGTGAACTGGATCTGCTGGGAAAAGGAAACTGTCTTTACTCATCTTGTTTGTGAGTGGTGCTATTGATGAGGCCTGATGTTGTCCTTTTTGGATGAACAAATATGTGGGAATGTGCTGATGTCCCTCAAAAATTGCAGAAATGGTTGAACTCCCAAGAGAGGGGCATCTATTAACTTGTGCTCATTTAAAATGAGAGGTCCAGTCATTCTGGCAACAAGGACTTCAACACAGTAAAGTCTATTTAAATGTCAGTTTCATTTAAAATGAGAGGTCAAAAATGACTGTGAAAATTTTGTGGTGTTAAAATGATGTGAGAGCAAGTAATTTCAAGTATTAAGGCCTAATTCTATTTTTTGTGCTATATTGCTGGTTTTGAGGTGTTGATAAGATTCATGAAAGTACTTTTGGTGCCTGTTTTCTTGATATGCCTCAAAAAGAAGAAAAAATGGATGTAAAACTGCTTTTAGCCTTCTAAAAGTTCTCATTCAAATGGGGCTGTTTTCAGGTCATATTTAAGGTGCTTATTTCTGTTGTGTGTGAAAAAAAAAGCTTCATCCTGCTGGTGTATCAGTGAAGAATGAGTGGAGACTTGCTGCTTGGTAAGCATGGCTTAGGTGTGGGGGGGGGGGCAGTGGAAGTAAGTGGCAAACTGGTATGAAGTTGCTCCAAGTGCATACATGTACACAGTCCAGAACGCCATAAAGGGACAAGATAGAGTGAAAGTAGCAGAATGCTGTTGTGTTGGAGAGAGGCTAAATACACACAGTTGTCATCCTGTTGAGAAAACTTTTGTCTTACATCCCCAAGCACCCCCTGTGACACAATAGATTATTTCCTGATTAACATTCATTTCTCCCATCATAACTCCTCCCACTTCCCTGATAACAATGCATTAATTTAAAATACAAACTCATTTTGTTTCCACAATCTCAGATTACCCAAGGCGTTCGCGCTGTGCGTGAAAAGGCCTTGGTGTAAAAATCGGTTTTTCTTTCCTTTTCACATTTTTTTCAGCCACAGGCATGGAGCAATTCACGGACGAGCTGCGCTCCGTCCAGAATCACAAGCCTCCGCTCAGCGCCAACAAGGTACGTGCCGAAAGGGATATGATCACAAATCCTCTATCTGCTTACCAGCATATCCCAACTTGATTCGCGCAGATTCATGGAATTGCAAAGATTGCTGTAAAAATATACAAGGTTCACCCTCTCCATGCATACGTGTAGTAGTGTTGCCAACTGTTTCGTTTCATCCAGCAACACTACAAGAACGTGGTCAATGAAGTAGAGAAATTCATCAAGAAAGCCAAGCCCGAACATCGCCTGACGGCCCTGTATATCGTAGACGCCATCGTCAGGGGTTCCATAAGGTACGAAGAACGAAAAACGTCTCCGCTCTGCCGTTCCTGGCTGAGGATCAAACTCGAGCAGGCAGTTCGGGCCGAAGGACGTGTACGTCGGCCGCTTTACAGCCAACCTTGAGCGTTCCCTGGACTACATCCTCCAGTGCTCTGAGAAGGACCAGGTTCTTTCCGCCTATGCGCTGCTTCTCGTCTCGAGCTTGCTGACATGTTCGCAATACTCGTGCGTTCTCTTTTGGCCTCTCTCTTCTTGCAGAAGGCGGCACGTCGGGTCATCGCGCTGTGGCACAAGAACAAGGTTAACAATAAATCCCTTTCCCCATTTGTTGTTGGTGGCTGTTTCCTTCGTTGTTTTGCGATGGCTGCTTCTTCACACCAAGTTGGTTGTGCGCCTGCTCGCCACTTGGCATGCTGGCCAGAAGTTTGTTTGTTGTTTGTTTATTCATTTATTCATTTATTTGGGATGATCGATACAGTTGTGGCGGTGCTGCATGTGTGCACAAGATCTGGGTCTCTGACTGAAGACGTTCCCCCCCCCCTCGCCGTCCTCTTCTCCGTGTGAAAGCAGGTGTTCCCTCCGAGCGTGATCGATGCGTTGGTCATGGTGTCCATTCGCAGAACTGGCGTGCCCCCGGATCTGCGTACGCCTCCCTGCTCCCCGCCCCCCAACCAACTTCCTACTCCACTGCCGGCCTGCTGCCGCGGTAGCTCGCTTGCGCAATACCTTCGAGGGACCACCACCCTCTTGTGCTGTGGCCAACCTAACCACTCTTGGCGTGCGACCCACCAACAGCGGAGGTGGACAATATTCCCTCGGACACTCCACCACCGATGGAGAGCGAGGACAGGTCTCCCTCGCCGCCCTCTCTGAGTCCCTCGCCATCCGGTACGTCCTGTCCGCGGTGTTAGTGCTGTCTTTTTGTCTTGTGGTGTGCCGGCCGCTCCTCCTCCTCCTCATCACCCCCTCCCCGTGTGCGTGTCAGTGGAGCGCCCAAGTTCGCAGCCCAACGTGCTGCAACAGATCCAGGAGAATGCCTTCGGCTTCTCCGCGCCATCCCCTTCCCCTTCCCCCTCCGCCGCTTCCCTGTCCTACACGCCCACGCTTGCTCCCGTGTCGGCACCGACCGACCCGCGACTCGCTGCTCAAGCTCAGCCCCAGGCGTTGCGACCACCTGTCGACCCACGATTGGGCGCCGCTTTTTCTCCTGCTCCCGCCGCTGCGACGGCCACCTCGCCGCCCGAGCTCTCCGCTGCCCTGGGCAACGGCCACCTCTTCAGCATGCTCGGAGCCCAGATGGCCGGCCTCTTGCCTGCCGCCGCACAGTCGACGCCCGGATTGCCGACCGCCACCGGGGCCTTCTTGGGCTCCACTCCCACCCCCTTTATGCCCTCCAGTGTGGTGGCGCCCCCTTTCAGTCAGCGAATGGATCCGCGCCTTGCCGCCGCCGCCGCCGCCGAACAGCCGCCCTCTTTGCCGCACCCATCACCGGCAGTTGGTCCAGCTGCCACCGCCGTGGCCACGCAGCCACCCGCCTCGCTGCTTGCCCAACGCGCGCCAGCAGGCGCCTGGCCAGGTGCCGAAGAACCCAGGCACGTACCACCACTACCACCCGGGGCGCCCCTTTGTACCCCCCCCAACCACGCCATTAACATTTGTTCCCCCCTTTTTTTTCCGCCCGTTCTCCCAATCCGATACCCTCTTTTCACAGGGCTGGCCACAATCCTCTCTACTTCGACTACGGCGACGATGACGATGACGACACGCGCCTCGAAGAACAGCGAAAACTTCGCCAGGAGCACGAGGAACGACTCGCCCAAGAGGCGGCGTCGCAGCGACAGCCACCGCAGGCGCCGTCTTCACTACCGCAGCCACAGCCGCAGCAGCAGTGGGCGGCAGGGCCACTACGTAAAGACACCCGCCATTCTTTTTTCTTGTTTGGTGTCGTTGGGACTTGTTCGGCCAATCTCATCTCATCTCATTGCCTCCACCATCCCCACGGTTCCCGTGCGCGTTGGCGTTCGTTCGTCTGTCGTTTGTGGGTGTGCCACGCAGGGAATGCAAATGTGGCTCCTCCATCGCACATGGGCCAACCACAACCACCCCAACAACAACAGCAACAACAAACCCCGGAGCAGTTGGCCGCTGCCCTCGCCTCCTTCTATGGCAGCGATGTTGCGGCGCCTGGCGGGCCGCCAGCCTATGCCGCCGCCCATTCTCACCGGCCGGCAGCGGCAGCGACAGAGAGCGCGGCCTACGATCCATTCACCCCCTCCTCCTTCTCCAGTCCGCCTGCCCGTGCTGCTGAGCCCGTCGCCTCCGGTTTCACCAAGAGTACGTACTTGAACATCCCCAACCCCCCCC
>CDFB01063451.1:0-17196 GCA_000826425.1 Acanthamoeba lugdunensis | reverse complement strand
TACCCTGCTTTAAAGTTCAAAACCTGCACTGACCTTATGCTCTACCAACTGAGCTAGCAAGGCTGGTGACAGAATTTCTTGCCACAATACATGTGGTGCCCACCCTCAGCACCTTGGTAAAGTTCAAAACCTGCACTGACCAAGAGTACCCACCAGTCTGGTGCTCTACTGACTGACACTCTACTGACTGAGCTAGCAAGGCAGGTGTTGTATTTAATACTATTTTCCTCAGTTAATCATGCCCTCTTTAAAGTTAAAAACCTGCACTGACCTAGAGTGCCCAGGCAGAGGTGTTGGTGAGTCATAAGTACCCTGTTTAAAGTTCAAAACCTGCACTGACCTTAAAGTAATGGTGAGCTGTACTACCATGTTAAACCTCAAAACCAGCACTGGTCTAGAGTGCCCAGGGGAGAGGTGTTGGTGAGTCATAAGTACCATTTAAAGTTCAAAACCTGCACTGACCTTTGCATGCCACCCACAGTACCAAGAGCTTTCAACAACCCTATAGGCAGCTTAGTGAGTCATAAATCTGGCAAACACCAAAACAGTTTTTGCTTCACAAGAAATTCTCATTGTTTGTTATTCATATTTGTGGGTTTTGGTTAATAGATGTTGAATAAGAGGAGAGGTGAGTAATTATCAGGTGGACTCAACTGTGGCCCACAGGGGCAGATATCATGAAGCAGACCAGACTGGGATGAGGGATAGTCAATTTAAGCCACTTTTGGAGAAAGATTTTTCAACAGCTGCACAAGGTGTATAGGAGGTGTCCTTCAAGCCACAGAGAGGCAATGGCCTCCTCCTTACCCTCCAACTCACACACTGGAGTGGATTAACAGCACAATTCAAGGAATTTTTGGCCCTCAAGTATGGCAGTGAAAATAGAGTAGGGAGCAACATCTCAAGCAGTGGAAAAGATGAGGTCATGTTTTTCGTTTTTCATGTTTCACTTTCAAAAAAATAAGGGCAAAAAATAGTATGAAAAAATTGGAAGTCACCCACCACCCGTCACCGTCGGTGGAACTTGAGGAGGTTGAGGTGGTAGCTGTCAAACGAGTTCTTGAGCGGCGACGAGAAGCTGACGTGTGGCTTCTCGAACGGGCGGCTGTTGTCGAGGGCGTTGATCTCGCGCAGGTCGGCGTGGACCACCTCGAACCAGGCCCGGGCCAGCGCCTCGTCCACGCCCAGCACGCCCGTGAGCAGGTGCGTCGAGCAGGTGAGGTACTGGTTGTTGCGCCCGCGCAGCATCCGATTCACGATCTTCACCACCGGCCCCAGGTTCTCCTCGCCGGCCCACGTCGCCCCGGCCAGAATTCGCTTCATCTCCTCCGCCGACGATGAAGACGCCGACGTCGAAGACGACAACGGTGGTGGTGAGGATGAGGATGGTGACGATGACGTCGAAGTGGAAGGGGACTCCGTGTCGTTGCCCTCTTCGACGTCTTCGATCTCCTCGAGCTCCTCGACTTCCTCGATCTCGGCCTTGATGGTATCGCTCTCGGCCGAGTTGAGGGTGAGATCGCCGTCGCTGTCGACCGCGGCCTCTTTGGCGGCAGCCGCGGCCGCGGCCTCCTCCCGCTGCAGCTGCTGTCGACGGCGCGCGTCCTTCTCGGCCCGCAGGGCGTGGAAGTAGGCGACGAGCTTCTCGAGCAGTCCGCACTCGACGAGGGCCACGCGTCGGAGCTTCATGGACTCCTTGGCCCACTTGCGGGCCATCAGCTCGCGGCGGGCCTTGAGCTCCTGCTCGTCCTCGATCGCCTCCTCGGGGCACAGCTGGGCCGTCACCTCGATGTCCATCTCGTTGCTCTCGTCATCGTAGCCGTACTGACCGCCGCCGCCGCCGCCGCCGCCGCCGTAGGGCTCGGCCACGCGCTTGTACTTGCCCAGCTTGCGGTTGAGCTTGCCCTGGAAGCCGCCGGCGCCGGGGCTGTTGCCGGCGTAGCTCCCGCGGATGCGGTGGTTGCCGCTGCTGCCGTAGATGGCGTAGCTGCCGCTCCCGCCGGCGGTCGCGCTGCTGCGGCTCGACGGCCCGCTGGCCTTGCGGTCGCGCTTGCGCTTCTCGTCGCGGCCGAAGATGGCCGCCACCGTGTCGTGGACCAGGTTGTGCAGGATGTTGTTGCGCGGGAACCGGAACAGCGAGTCCATGCAGAAGTAGAGCAGGTTGGAGGGCGTCGACGCCGGCTTGGCGCCGGCGCTCGGGCTGACGGCCGCGTAGAAGTTGAAGGTGATGAACTGGTCGAGCAGCGGGTTGTTGAGCCGCACCAGCTGCTGCACAAACTCCACCGAACTCAGCCGCTCGAAGCCAAACGCACCGGTGGGCGAGTGGTACTGGGAGGAGATGAAGGGCTTGAGGAGGCAGTAGAGGTAGCAGTGGGAGAGGTCGGACTGGGTGAGCTCCTTGATGAAGTGGGCGTTGTTGAAGTCCTGGTCGTCGGCGTAGTAGCCCTCCTCGTGCTTCTCGCGGATGATGTCCATGATTCGGAAGATGGTCTTGCGCCACCGCTCGATCAGCGACCGCTCTCGCTTCTCCCGCGGCTGCGGCTGCGGCTGTGTGGGTTGGCTTCGCTGCTGCTGCTGCTCCTTCTCTTTGCGCTCTCGCGCTTCGTTCTTTCGCTCGCTTTCGTTCTTTTCCTTGGCCTCGCGTTCGGCGCTGGCCGACGAATCCGACGGCGACGAGGAAAGCGAAGACGAAGACGAAGACGACGACGACGACGACGACGAAGAGGCCTCGCCCCGTGCGCGCCAGCTCTGGACGGAGGGCGAAAACGAGGGCGAGGACCCGTTGACGATCCGGCCCACGCGACGCAGCGACGACAGCGACGGCGAGGGCGGTGGCGCCGCCGCCGCCGCCTTCGGCTGTCGCGTCCCGACTTCGTCCGACGACGTCACCGGCGACGATGACGGCGACATCGGCGAAGAAGACGACGACGACGAAGATGAAGAAGAAGAAGAAGAAGAGGAAGACGACGACGACGATGATGAAGAGGAAGATGATGGAGAGGGGTAGGAGGGGAAGAGGTTGTAGAAGGCGTTCTTGAGGAGGTAGCGCACGACGGACTTGCTCTGGATGGTCTTGGAGATGGGCGAGGTGGGCGGCGAGTTCTTGAGAATGTGAAGAATCTCCTTGGCGATCTTGGCCTGGTGGGCGGGCGAGAGCGAGGTGTGGGGCAGCGCGCAGTGCTCGGCCAGCTTGAAGAGCTCGCCGCCGCGCGACAGCTGCAGCTGCGCCTCGTAGGAGCCCATCAGCGGCGAGGGCGGGATGAAGACCTTCTTGTAGTTGGCCTTCGTCAGCTCCTGCACCAGATGCGCAAAGAATTTCTGCGGACCACGTGACGTCAGCACATCATCCACACCGCACACGCCACACACACACACGCACGCACACCGCACGCACGCACCTCGGCGCGTTCGCGTTTGTTGAAAAAGCGGCACTCGCGTTGGTCGTCGAACACGGCCGGCGGCGCCCCGCTGGCGTGTCCGCCGGTGGTGTTGGCCCGCGGCCGGCCGTGCTCCCCGGAGAGCGACGGGACCGAGTAGCTGCCGAAGTGGAGGAACAGCCGGAACACCTCCTCCTCCTTCTGCAGCCGCTTGCGCTCGCGCGGCAGTTCTCGGCCGCCGCTGCCGCTGTGGCTGCCCTTGTCGAGCTGCTGCTGCTGCTGCTGGGGCCGTTGAGGCACGTCGGGCACGTCGTCGGGCGACCCCCAGGCGGTGTCGCCCACGTCGTTGGCGTCCCCCTCGCTCTCGCTCCCGCTCTTCTTCGTTCGCTCGATCGTAGCCGTGTGCAGCTCCGCCGTGATGAACTTGATCCCCGACTGCATTTATTCGTCACGTCAGCAACACACGACACGACACGACACGACACGACACGACACGACACACGACACACGACACACGACACACGCGGCACGACACACGCGGCACGACACACGCGACACGGAAGAGAGGGCGTACGAGAGAAAGGAGGGTCTCCATTTTCTCGATGGTGAAGAAGGACGGGAAGAGGGGCGCTCCCGGTTCGCAGTTCCCGTGCTGGTCACATCCCCACGCCTTGCTCCCGTTCGCCGGGGCCGGCGCCGTGAGAGGGGACGGAGGCGTCACGGGCACGACCCGCGAAGTGGTATACTCGCCGCTCCGCGAGCGCCGCGATCGAGTGCGGAGCTCTGTTGGCAACAATAGGAATATTAGCAATATTCGCTTTATTTTCGGCTTTTAGCGATTCTTTATTCATTGTTGCTATTATTTTTGGGCCAAAAAAAGAAATACAAAAGTGCATTACCAAAATAATTATTTTTGTCTATTTATCTCGAATAAATAAATAAAAGTAAAAAAAGGTAGGAGGGGATCACGCACCGTTAGAGGAGCGCACTTGTACCGGGGGGCTGAAGTAGGCCATGCCCGAGGCTGTGGATGAATGAGGAATGGGGTGAGCGAAGAACGTTATCGTAGCGTTGTGAACTCAGTGTCGCGTCACGTGTGTCGTGTCATATGTGTGTCGTGTTGTGAACTTCACAAAAACGAAACGCGAAAGACAGTTTAGGAAACAAAAATTTAAATAATCAAAAAGGAGTGAACTAGTACGAGAGGGGGGGGGGCAAGAAGATGAACTCGAGTGCGCAATCCTCACTCCAGCCAGCCCGCGAAACAGAGAACAGAGAGCGCGCAAAGCGAACGAGCAAACTAAAAAAACAATTCAGTACTAAATAACTATTTTAAAAAAAAAAGGTCGTTTGAATCAATAGCGCAGCTTCCTCGAGTGTGTGGTGTGGGCGCTTTGAGATTTGGGCAAGCGTCGATTTGGGATTGCGTGGTGAGAGAGAGAGAGAGTGAACGGAAACGAAGAGGGGACAAAAAAGACAGCGAGATCGCGCACGTGGATTATGGCGTGGGGGCGGGGGGCTGCGCGTACCACCGGCAGACGACCTGCTTCCGTGAGTGGCGGCGGTACCGGGAGCTCCCGTCGGCGCGAGATCGCGAGTTGAGGAGGAGGCGGCGGAGGCGGCGGCGGGGAGAGAAGACGAACGCAATCGATGTTCGCCCACCTCGAGACCTCCGCGCGTGTCGCCTGTTCCCGTGCGTAACCATAGACGGGGCGGTGAGCTGCGTTCGGGAAGAACATCTCCATTTTAGGGCTTGTCGAGGTGGTACCGGGCTGATCGCAGCTGCTCTGCGCGACCACACCGCCGAAGTGCCCCGAAGCTCGCTGCGTCGCCATGTGGCAGCCGACGCCGGGAGTGCGTTGCTTGTGGTCGCGCGTCTCGCCCTTCTGGAAGCCAGACCCGCCGCTTGCCAGCTGTCGCACTTCCCCGTTGTCGTTGACAGACACGCTCAGCCGAGGGCTCTGCGCGAGTGTTCGAGAAAGAGAGAAGAGAGTGAGCGCGAACGTGTGGTGAAGCACGCCATCAGCAGGAACATGGCTGTAACTGATGCTTCTCCCAACATAGAGAGCCGCACGCTAAAATAGAGTGCCCGTAACACCTTCCATTTCCACTCTCTCTGAGCCGAGACTTCTTCGCGCCTTTCCGAACTGAGCATGGCGCGGATTGGGTGTCACGCAAGGGAGGGCGCGTACCAAGTGCTGCGGGTGGTACGACGCGGAGGGCGACACGGCGGCGCGGGTGCGCGGCGAGGTGGCGCCGTTGCTGCCGGATCCAGCTTCTTGGTGGTTCGGGTAGACGAAGTAGTCGCCACGACGTCCGCGGGCCGAAGTCTTGCGTCGATCCTTCTGCACGCACGGGCAAGCAGCCGGGCGGAAAAGCGGGCGAGTCAGTCCGGTGTCCGTGCATTGTGGACCGAAGAAATAAATACTTTTTTTAATAAATTTAAAAATCAAAATATTAAATATTTGGAGGATGGAACTCGCGTTGGCCCTTTTGGGGAGATGGTCCAAGATGGGCAGGACGCGTGGTCCAATCGATTTGGAGCGAGTGAGCCTAGATAGTTTTTTCAGAAGTGTTGCAAAGAGCTCTGGAGCAAACGCGGAACTCATGACTGATTGCAAAGGATGAATGGTCGGATGGAAATGGATTTAAATTCGAAAAAAATGCCTCCTAAGATACGAATCGATTGAATTGTTGAATTATTCAACGCGAACAAGAAAAGGAGGATGGATGGTACCTCGCCACAAATCGAGTAGGAACCAGATTCTTGCGTTGCGATGCCCTGGGCACCCGCGTTGGCCAGTTCTGTGGTCGAGAGCTTCAGCTCGTTGTTGTTCGCCCTCTCCACAACCACATCGAGATCGTCGTTCTCGTTGTGCTGGGCCAGCATTATCAATTCCACCTTGGTATCGGCCATCGCGAAGTCGAACGAGGCCTCTCAAAATCGAGTAGCGTGATTAATGGAAAGAAGGGGGAAAGTATAAACAAATGAAAGATAGATGAGGGAGGGAGATGGAGAGTGGAAGAGAATCGTGGGAGATATGTATAGGCGATCCTCTTCCTCCGAGTGATGTCGTGATGTGGAAAATGTTTCCTTCCTCTTTCGCCGTTGCTCTTGCTTGTTTCACGTCGAGCGAGCGCCGTCCGTAGAACCCGTGCGCGCCTGATTCTTAAGGGCCTCGGGATGGATGCAGCTGCCCTCGTTCGGGGTTCCTCTCGCTCGCTTCAATCTCTGCGTTAGCGATCGCTCGCCTCTCTCTTCGCCGAACAAGATGATTTCAAACCGGGCCAGGCGTCGGGCTTAGCAGAAAAAGAACGAAGCGAGAGGAAGTGCAAAAGAACGAAGCCAGCTCTCTTCGGAGTCACGCCGACGAGGAAGAAGAAGATGAAGAGAGGGAAGAGGGCCAAGCGGCGTCGCAAGGGTCTGCCTCTCTCGTTTACCAACCAAAGAACGAAACCCCCAACAAGAAAGAGAAGCGTAATGTCCGGTTAATTCCGGAATAAATTAGGTGGTCGGGGTTTGCGGAGTTGTGGAATGAAACACGGCTACAGTTTTTCTGAAATTCGGTTGGCTAGAGCTCGGGTTTGTCCGCCGTGTGGTGGATGTTTGGCCGCACGCGCGATCCAACGCCGCCGACGAAAGGTTCCAGTGTCGCGGATGGCGGTGGCGGGCCGATGGCGGTCGCGCCCATGTCGCCAACTCGGGGCAGAAAGCTGGCGGCGCGTCGATGGATGGCGCTTTACCGGCGAGTGGGTGCCAAGGCGCCGATTCTGGCCACACAGAGAGCGGCACAAGTGTTGCTTCTGACCGTACATTGCGCTTCTCCAGCCAATGGTCTCGGGCTTGTGCTGGTTGCGCCAGGGCAGCACTTTGAAGGGCAAGCCGCAGCAAGCGCACACCGGCAGCTCAGGAATGTGCCCAGCGGGAAATTCGGCAGACTGATATTTTGGCGCGAACGGCCAAACGACCAACTAACAACTTCGCGAGAATCATTTTAGAGATGTGGAGCCAGGGGCGAGGTGCAGCTGGCCGTGAAGATGGGGGAAGGGCCTCTGGGGGCTGGTCGGGCAGCAGCAACACCATCAAATCGAGCGGCAGTCCAGGTGGAACTGGAATCAGTCGCGATCCACCCTTCCATCTGCCGTCCAATCTGCGGGGCCAGTACCTGAGCGATGTCAACAAACGACGCAAGCTGTCGTTGAGCTCTGTGAAGAAGATGAAAGAGGCAGAGCGAATGGCCAACACGCAGAAGCTTCTGGCACAGAGCATCGAATCAGAGGGCGAAGAAGATGAGGCCCGTGGCGGTAGCGATCTCGACGATCACAAGCCCGCCTCGGGCAAGCCGTCTCTGGAGGATGTCGATGGCTCCTACTCGCCCTTCCCGCCGGTATGCCTGGACGACGACGGCGAGCTCATCTTGTCGCAGGCCGAAGAGGAAGCGCAGGACAAGGCCGTTCGCGCGCTCAGTCCTCCCGGCGCCGCCTGGGACTCTGATACGTACGACATTCCAGACCTTCTCCTTCACCATGGAGCAGTAGAGGTATTCATCGCCATCGCCATCGTCGTGTACACACACAGGTGGTGGTATCTCGCGGCTGAGGACATAGGGCAGCTGGGCGAGGCCGCGGGCACCACGGCGGCTGATGACGGCGGTGCCAGCAGCGCCAAGCAGAAGAAGGAGAAGGGCGACAAGCTCCCTCCACGCCGCGATGATGGTGCTGCAGACAACACGCCCGGGTGCGAGTTCGTTCGCGAGGTCAGCTGCGCGCAACCCGCCGACGACGACACAAAGAAGAAAAGGAAGAACACAACGACGTTGAGCCCGTCAGCAGGCAAACGCCACGGCGGGCGACAGAACAAGAACAAGGAAAAGGCGACGAAGGACGATGATGAAGACTTGCTGCCATCGTCGCCGACAGCGCACTCCTTCTCACCGGTGATCGTGCCCACGGGGCGCGTCCGCATGGAGAGCTCGCCAACGCCGGGCTCGCCGCCCTCCTCGTTCTTCCCCGCGTCACAGCCCTTTCCGGCCCGCGCGCGGTCGCTGGCCACCACCGCCAACGAGTCGGTACGCACACTCACTCCCCATTGTTCGTCATGAGGCCTTTCTCTTGCTGATCTGTCCCGCGGGCTATGCTCAGCCCATACGGCCCATATCGCGTTCGGAGATGGACCGCGTGCTGGGGCCATCCGACGACGACGACGACGACGAAGATGACGATGAGGACGATGAGCAGCCGGTGGCGAAGAAAGACAGCGAAGACGACGGCGAGGAGGAGGATGACGAAGAGCGCGCGCCCTCGAGCGGGGAGACGGTACACAACGCGGTGCGGCGCAGGTTGGTGAGAGGGCAGCGACGGGTCGTGGGCGCCCCGGCTGCAGGGAAGGCAAGGGCCGCCACGCCGGTGTCGCGCAAGGTGAGCGTCATCGTCGAGGAGAACGGGCAGATGGTGGAGGTGATTGAGAGTGAGGGAGCCCATGCCGCTGGAGCCAGACGGGACGAGACACGGCGCAGGGTGCTGCATCAGCAGCCCGTCCAGCCGCAGGTGAGCGAAGGAGAAGACAACGATAATGACGACGACGACAGCGAAGAGGAGGAGCAGACCAAAGTGACGACAACCCGATCACCAAAGGACGACGACGATGACAATGATGGCGATGAAGATGATGACGATGAAGAAGCGGCCGATGCAGACGCCGAGACGGAGAAGCCGAAGGTCGAGGCCACAAGAAGGAACCTCTTCAGTGACGGCGCCGTCGACGGCGACGACGATGAGGGCGCGGTAGACAGGATTTGGCTACGGCGGCGACAGAAGACCGCCACCGCCCCGCTCTCCAAGTCCGAGTTCCGGGAGCTGTGCCGCGGCAAGCCGGCCTCCTCGCCCAGCATGCTGCCCACGCCCCGACCCAATGGGACCAGCAGCAGCGCAGGCGTCTTGAAGACCGGAAGCGGCGGCAGAGATCTCGGCGGCAGCTCCTCCGGCGCCAAGCGCGAGGCGAAGCCAGCCATCGACGTCGGACATAAAGAAGCGGAGGAGGAAGAGGGCCACGATCGAGAAGGCGAGTTGAAGAAAAAAGACGAGAAAGACGGGGCACAGTCGACGATCAAGGCTGCCCGCAGCAGCGCAGAGCGGGAGGGGGTTTCAGCAGTCGTGGCGACCTCCATCCTGCCGCTGGTGCCGTCGCTGCCCTCCTTTCCCTCGTCGTCGTCGCTGACCGAGATCGAAGGCCACAACGAAGGTACCTTCCTAGGCCACCCACCGACCATCCCGGCCGATCTGGCAACGCTCCAGAGCGGCTGACCGCGGTATGTGTGACGTCACACACTACGCAGATGCGGCAGACCGAGGTCCGGTGGTGATCGTGAAACAGCCGACAATCACGGCCAAGGCTGCGGCCACAACAACGCCAACGATTACGACGCCAAAGACACCGAAGACGGCCAAGAAGTCGACCAAGAAGGGGCAGACCACGGGGTCCAAGGAGGCGGGCACGGACACGGGCACGGGCGAGCGGCCGAAGGGCGGCCAAACGCCGGCGGCGCCCTTGGCGCTCGCCGCCCGTCAATCGCAGGAGCTGAGCGAGGATCCTTTTGCGCACACGGTAAGCGTTGCTCATCGCCCAACCGCGAGATCAGGACTGACGCGAGTGTTGGTATGCGTGTCGCGTTCGTGTTGCGTGTCGGTCGCTAGTTGCGCCCACAGAGGGCTAAGAGGCCGAGGGAGACCGACGAGCAGGCGGCCTCGAAGCCCATGCTGGCCGGCCTCCACTTCATCCTCACCGGGCTCAACGAGGAAAAGCCGCACATCAACGCATCGACCTCGGTCGCCACCTCCCCCGCCCGGCTTCCACCACGCGTCATGCAAGGTAAATTATAAATAATTATAAATAATTATATTATATTATATATAATATTATTTCATTATTTTGATCAATGCGTGTGGAATGCAGAGGCGGAGGTGAAGGAGCTCATCGAAGACCTGGGCGGCACGGTGATCAACCGGATGGCCCACCTCCGCCAGCAGGATCAGCAGCTGGTCAGCAGTCGCGGATTCGTGTGGCGAAGCGCGTGGGGCGACCTGCCGTCGGTGATCCTCATATCGGACAAGCACCACCGCACGCTGAAGTACCTTATGGCCCTCGCCGCGGTACCCGCCACCACCCTTCACGATCCACACCTCTTCGTCTTTGTGCTCACGACACCCGCCGCACACGCACACGCACCGAGCAGGGTATTCCGACGATCCACTATCGGTGGCTCCTGCATTCGGCCGAGCAGGGCTGTCCGCTGCCCTACCGCCCCTACCTTCTGCCCGCGGGCGTGTCCCTGGTCGATGAAAAGCGGATCTTCCAGTACGCGCACTCTTTGCTTCGTCTCAGGGCCATGGGTGGTGGTGGCGCGGTTAATCATTGTGCGTGCCTTGTGCGTTGACAGCCACGAGAGTTGGCCCATGGCGGTCTTTGCTGGTGTGTCCATCAAAATACTTGGCTCGCGCCAATTCATGGTACGGCACACGACTCGACACGACACACAAGGCAAATTGAATACCGACAATACGTACCTGTGAATCAGAAATACTGGAGGTTGGTGCTGGAGGAGGCTGGCGCCGAGGTGGAGGTCCACACCGGCGATCCAGGGAACGAGGGCGAGGGCAAGTCCCCGGCGGCCAGCAAGAAGAGCCAACAGAGTCGTAAGCGACCACCACGGCCGCCTTTGCTGCGCTGCACGGTCGTGGAGAAGGAGACCTACCTCACGAGGGCCGCGTCGTCTTCTTCGCTTCTTCTTCATACGAAGGAGAAGCCCAAGGAAGCGGGCCAAGAAGACGATGGCCACCGCGAGGCCGCGACGAACGCCGGCGTCCGGGAGGGAGGCGACGTCGGGCCGGTGTGCACCATCGAGTGGATCGTGCAGTCGCTCATCTGCCGCCAGCGCCTCGACTTTGCGGCCCACCCGCTCTTCTGCTACTCCGCCCCTTCGCCACCACTTGCATCCCCGCGCAAAGAAGAACGAGGATAAAGCGAAATGCGTTCACCTTCTGAGCAGGTAGACCTGGATGTCTCGTCCGAGTCCCATGAGATGCAGTAGTAGCCCAAGGTGTGGTTGTATGAACTCTTTGAGAGAAGAAGTGGCTTGGCCTGGTGGCGGGTGGGATTGTGGGAGGTGCCTCCTGGAGCTGGCGGATCTGCCCATAGGCCAGAAGCTGGTTGCAAAGCAACACTTTAGCTTGTTTGTTTTAGGGTGGTGTATTTTAAAGAACCTGGGAGCTGCCTCCTAACTGGAGGGCTGGGCCACGAAGCCCGCTCCGGCCTGCTCTGGGTAATACAGTGGGGAAAACCCCGGAAGTCGCGGTGGCCCCGCCACTCGCCGCTTGAGAACCGCTCGCCGTTGCTGCGCTGGTCGGCATGCTTGCTCTTCCACTAGTCCATCCTCTGCGTCTCGTCGTCCGTTCCTGCCTCGTCAGCAACACTTTAGCGAATGGCTGGTTCTGTCGTTGGGAGTTCTCTATGAGTTGCTGGGCCATTTTCTCGGGGCGGGAGTGTAGCGTTGGGGGAAACTCATCTTATGTGCACGTGTGGCCGTAACGGCTCCTCAGCTCCGCCAGAGCTCAGATGTGCTGCCGATCTCGAAATATTGGATTGAGCCTAAACCACACAAAACCACTGCCCGCTTCCGGTTGACGTCGATTTTGACGTTAATTCAATAAAAGTTAAGGTGGCGGCCGGAAGCTGGGCCCTGATCTTGGTGGGCGTTAGGTAGGCTGGATTGAAATTTCATGTGGGAATGACGTCACGCGTAGGCAGCCACGCGCAAGAAGCCGGAAAAGCACCAAACAAATAAATCATCGGCGCAGGTGCGAGACCAGCAGCGTACGGCGTAGAAAGAGAAGTCGAAGAGAAGGAGACGAGAGCAGCAGGAAGAGGAAGCACCACCCCAGGCCACCCACCCAGAGAGCGCACGAGGGACTTGGCGCGGGACTAACGACGAACACCATCACCACCATCGCGAACCGTTATAACCGGCCGCAGTTCAATAGGTGAGAGCCTGGGCGCACCTGCGAGCAGAGAAAGAAGAAGCCACGAGGGAAAAAGGGGCGCACGCGGCTGGGCTGAGGAAGAAAAAGACCTCTTTGGCAGATCCATCAGCCATCGAACATCATCGAAGAGATTAAGAATAAGATCCTCGGCGTCTCCAGCAGCGCCAGGGACACCTAGAGAGCAGAGATAGATACTCCAATTAACGAAAATAGCCAAGGGGGCTACCCGACTCGCCAATTCGAGATGAATTACGGCGGGCAAGATCAACGATACAACGGAGGGCAGGGCCTTACCGATGGCTACGGCGAGTACGAAGGCGGGAAGAGCTTCTACGGCCAGCAGGTTTCATCACAGGGGCAGCAACAGCTGTACGTTGCAGCATCCCCCTTTGGCCTGGAAAATGGATACACGCACATTGTCAGCACACATGCCACGCATTGCAGCCGCCCCCCCATCCTTATATCTAATCCTCTATGTCGGCCATTTGTCTCCTCCAGGCCCTCCTTCCCCTTCTCCTCCATTCGTGGCTCGCAGCATCAGCAGCAGCCCTCCCATCCGTACCATGGCGGCCTGCATCAGCCTTCACCGAGCAGCTTGCTGGGCGAGCGAGTACTGCCACCGATGTCGAGCGTAGCGCGTAATCAGTCGACGATGCAGCCAGGCGGCGCAGATCTCGGCGTCAATGCGCTCTCGGCCGCTGCCGCCGCCCACCAGATGTCGCGGCTCGGCGAAGCGTTCAAGGACAGCCTCGCGCACCAGATGCCTTCGAAGGCAGCCGGCGGCATGGGCCCCTCTCCGTATGGCGTATCCCTGCCGCAGCAGCAGTACGGCCTGCCATCCACGAGCGGCCACTCGGATCGCCTCTACGGCGGCAGCGCCAATCCTTTCCCAAGCCACGCTGGCGGGATGGGCGGCGGCCTGAGCGAGAAATCGTCTCCACGATCATCGGTGCAGCGAGGAAGCACCGACGACGGCTACGGCCTGCCCGCTTCGGGTCGTGGCAGCGCCGATCGCGGCGCCCAACTGCCCGCAACCTCGATGGCGGCCTCCCAGCTCGGGAACAGCGGCGGGGCCGCCCACCAGGCCGCCGTGTCGCTTAGCCACATCGCTGGCGCTTCGAGCGTTGGTTCGCAGCACCAATCGTCGAACTCGGTACCGCAACAGCCGCCCACCGTGAGGACGGCCGCCTCGATGAATCCCAAAGGTACCATCCTCGGTTTTCGATTTCTTTGTCTTTGTCTTGGTGTCTGCCAGTGTTGTTCTTGTTCCTAGCTGTCGTTATTATTATCGCGATTGATTCATTCTCGATGCTCATCCCGGAAGAGCGAGTTCATTATTGTGTCGAACATTCCATTCCATTACCACAAATTCGATCTCGAATATCGCGATTGATGGCCTCGCGTGGCCGTGAACTGCTTGGGGGTGAGCGGGTGTTGTGGCCGTCTCTCTCGGTGGTGCGGAAGGTGAAGGCTTCTTGTTGCGCCCCACCGCCCGGTGCCTTGGAAAAGATTGGTTGCACCCTCGTCCCGCCCCAAGTTCTTTTGGCGGGGAGGAATCGCGCCGTAACGCGTTTCGTTCCCCCCTCCTTCCCGTGCAATTTCTCTTCCTTTTTGAGGCCAATGTTATCCAATAGCTCACATGGCCTGCATTCTTCATACACATTTTTGTAAATTCTCAACATGATGGAGTGTAACCATCACGGTTCTGGTACTCACCACCTTTTTCGCTGGGTGTGATGTGCAGACCTGCTCGAGCTCTACTCCAAGTGGGACCAGATAGACACCAAGGCCAAAAGGTAGCTGGAGCTGTTGGGCACTCCTTCTCTTTGCCCCTCGTGTGGCACCTTCCTCTGTTGCCACCCTCTTCCGCGTCGACTGATCCGCATCGTATCATGGCCTCTCCCACAGGAACAAGAATGAGGAGGCGCAGGCGGAGGAAGTGCGGAAGGAGCGACACAACATGGCAGAGAAGAGGCGACGCAGCGACATGAACGGCGCCATCGACAGACTAAAGACCCTTCTACCTCAGCAGGTACGCGCACGCTCTGTGGCATGCCCCCCCCCCTTCCCGCTGCAGAGTCATTGCTCACGCTTCGCATCAATCGTAATACCCACCTCAGGTGACCAACGATCGGCGATTAACGAAAGTGGAAGTCCTCACGGAAGCCGCCGACCACTTGACACAGGTACGTGGCACACTCCCCCCAGTCGGCCGCATCTTTGACGTTCACCAGCTCGGACAATTTGAAGTGACTTACGTACCGCACACACACAGGTTCAAAACTTGTGCGCCAAGCTCATCACAGAAAACAAGCGACTGAAGCTGATGGTCCCCGGCATCAAGCTCGAAGACGACGAGGCCTTCCTCACGCGAGACGACGACGCGGCGGCGGACTACGATCGCGAGAGGCGCTCGATCGGTGGTGCGGACCAGGACGGCGAGGGCGATGAGAACCACCCGGCCAAGCGACAGAGGCGCAACTCGCCCGGCGAGAACAGCGACAGCAGCGGCAGCGGGCGGGAAGGCGAGGGCAGCGAGGGCGAGCACAGCGGCGGAAAGGGCAACGGCCACTCGTCGAGCGGCAGCCAGAGCGGGAGCGGCGACGACGAGCGGGACGAGATCGTGATCGACCCGCGGGGGGACAGCGACGACGACGACGACGACGCGGAGGGGCGGGACAGCGACAACTCCAACGACGGCCTGACCGGCAAGCAGCGAATGGCCGTCGTCGCCAACCACAGCAACGGCAACGCCGGCGACGGATCCGTGGTGTCGGCCGGCGAGCCAACGTCCTTCTCCGGGCTCTCGTTCCCGCAGTCATCGCAGGACGTGGCGGCGGCGGCGCAGCAGCAGCCACAACAGCACCACCAGTTCCATAATCACCACGGGGCGAGTGAACTGCAGCAGCAACACCAGCAGCAGCATCAGCAGCTCCACCACCTCCACCACCAGCACGGAGGCATGTAAATGATGATAATGATTACGATGATGACCGTCGAGCGATCTATCGACCGACGACAGCGGCGGCAGGGAGGAGGAGGAAGGAAGGAAGAGCTGGCCGGGGCGAGGCGATGGCGAGCGAGATCGATAGCCCCCGGGGCCGGAGCGGAGCGGCAAAGAGGACGAAGAGAAGTTCCCCTCAGATGAGACAGGGACATCAGGAGAGGTGGCGGCGACAACAAACAACAAAGCAAACGACGCGAGGAGGACGAGGACGACAGCAGGAAGGTCGAGGAAGGACGAGGAAGAAGACGACAATGGCGGCGGGGCCGCCTGGTACGAGTGTGCTCTGGAGGATGTCAACCACGCCGACTGCCCTGGAAGGAACGAAGGCCGTAGATCCGCTCAGGCCTGTACAACACACTTACACCCGCCCACATTCCGTCTGTTATCGTTATCTCTCCCTTCACCCCCCTTCACCTTTCTGCTTCTCCTCGCCTCTTTCATTTTTTCCTAAATCAAATAAACACATTCATTTCAACCCTCGTCGTGTTCAGCTTCTTCTCTCTATCTTTCGCAGAAAGATGCAACAAGAAATAATAATAATGATTCCCAACGAACAATAAAAGCGATAAATCTTTGATTAAAAAAAGAAGATGGAAGTGGGCGAGTGGTGCCACGAAGAGGTGCTGCTGCCGTCGGAGGTGTGGGAGCAGGTGTTCGGGTGGCTCGATTCGGTGCGGGACCTGTGCGCGTGCACGGCGACCTGCCGCGCCTGGGCCGCCCTCTGCTGGCGCCAACGTCGCCACGTCCGCCTGCACGCCGTCCGCCCCCAGCCCGCCGCCTCCACCGATCACTCCGCACCGTACCCCCNNNNCCCCAACCGCTCAGCTCTTGATGGTGGTCTGCTGACAGTAGTCACGCCAGCTCGAGGGGGGACATGGCGATCGAAGTGGTGGCGCGTCGGTGCGGCAAGCTGGAGCGGCTCGACGTGGTGGGCACTGAGCTGAACGTCGGCCCGCACGCCGTCTCGACGCTCCTGGTATCGTGCACGCGCCTGACCGGGCTCCACCTGGCCCGCTGCCGGTCGGACATGCCCGCCGACGCCGTCGTGGCCGCCGCGGCCGACCACCCATCGGGCGCCGGGTCGCGCCTGACCGCGCTCACCCTGTGCGGCCTGCGGCGCCTGACCGACGCCAAGCTGGCCGAGTCCTTCGGCCGGTTCAGCGCGCTGCGCTCGCTCTCGCTCGAGTCGTGCACGCAGATCACGTCGACCGGCCTGGCGGCGCTGGCGGCGCAGTGCCCGCAGCTCGCGGCGCTCCGGCTGAAGGGCTGCTACCGGGTTAAGGACGCGGGCGTGGTGGCAGTGGTCCGGGGCTGCACGCGGCTGGAGAAGCTCGACCTGCAGGCCCTGGCCGCCCTCACCGACCTGACCGTGCGCGCTCTCGCCGAACACCACCCGACCACCCTGCGATCGCTCAATATCTGGGGTGCGCCTCGTCTCGCCACAACCAGTTGTGTGCGTGTGCGTGTTTGTGTGTGTGTGTGTGTGTGTGTGCGTGCGTGTGCGTGTGTCGTGCTCACGTGCAATGTGGGTACGGCGGGTGACGAGGGGACAGGCTGTCCCCTGGTGCGCGATGAGGCGGTGTCGGCCATGCTGGACAGCTGCACCAACCTGGAGAAGCTGGTGGCCAAGTTCGCGGGCATTGCCAAGAGCGCAACCTTCGAACACCTGGCCAACACCAACCGGATGCGTAAGCTCGACATCCAAGGTACGCGCGTGCTGTGTCGTGTCGTGTCGTGTCGTGTCGTGTCGTGTCGTGTCGTGTCGTGTCGTGTCGT
>CDFB01063352.1:0-12452 GCA_000826425.1 Acanthamoeba lugdunensis | reverse complement strand
ACTGCGTGGGCGACTGAGTCGGCGACGGCGTGCTGGAGGGCGATTGCGTGGGTGATTGAGTCGATGATGGCGTGCTCGAGGGCGACTGTGTGGGCGAGTTGGATGGCGACTGGGTTGGGGATGGCGTGGGCGATGGGGTGTTGGATGGAGACGACGTGGGCGAGTTGGAGGGTGACTGGGTGGGCGACGGCGTGTTGGAGGGCGATTGCGTGGGCGAGTTGGTTGGCGATTGGGTGGGCGACGGCGTGTTGGAGGGCGACTGCGTGGGCGAATAGGACGGCGATGGAGTGGTTGAGGGTGATGGCGTGGGCGACTGCGTTGGTGAGGGAGAGCGCGACTGGGTCTGTGACGGAGTGGTGGAGGGCGACTGGGTGGGCGAGTTGGTCGGCGACGGTGTGTTGGAGGCTGACGGCGTGGGTGAGTTTGACGGAGACGGCGTGGACGACTGGCTGGGCGATGGAGTGGTGGAGGGCGACTGCGTGGCCGACGGCGTGGGCGAGTTCGACGACGAAGGTGTGGGCGACTGGGTAGGTGACGGAGAGGCGGAGGGCGACTGCGTGGGCGAGTTTGACGGCGACTGTGTGGGTGACTGAGTCGGCGACTGCGTCGGTGAGTTGCTGGGCGACGGCGTGGGCGATGGGGTGTTGGAGGGCGATTGCGTGGGCGAGTTGGTAGGCGAGGGAGTGTTAGAGGGCGACGCAGTGGGCGACGGCGACGAGGACGGCGTGTTGGTGGCCGACTGAGAAGGAGACTGCGTGGGTGACTGAGTCGGCGACGGCGTGTTGGAAAGCGACGGAGTGGGCGACTGGGAAGGCGAGTTAGACGGCGATGGAGTGCTGGACGGCGACTGCGTGGGCGAGTTGGACGGCGATGGAGTGCTTGAGGGAGACTGCGTGGGCGAGTTGGATGGAGACTGAGTAGGCGAGGGCGTGTTGGTTGGTGACGGCGTGGGCGAGTTGGTCGGCGACGGTGTGTTGGAGGCTGACGGCGTGGGTGAGTTTGACGGAGACGGCGTGGACGACTGGCTGGGCGATGGAGTGGTGGAAGGCGACTGCGTAGCCGATGGTGTGGGAGAGTTCGACGGCGAATTGGATGCCGACGGCGAAGGAGTGGGTGACTGCGTGGGCGACGGTGTGGGCGAGTTCGACGGCGATGTGGTCGGCGATGGTGTGAGCGAGTTGGATGGTGACGGAGTGTTGGAGGGGGACGGCGTGGGAGAATTGGATGGCGACTGCGTGGGCGATGGAGTCGGTGACGGAGTGCTGGACGGTGACTGCGTTGGCGATGGGGTTGGTGACGGAGTGGTGGAGGGCGACGGCGTGGGCGATTGCGTCGGTGATGGCGTGCTGGAGGGCGAGTTGGTTGGCGACTGCGAGGGCGAGCTGGACGGGGATGGAGTGGGGGTAGGCGAGTTGGACGGCGACTGAGTAGGGGAGTTAGTCGGCGACGGAGTGGGGGAGGGTGACGACGTGGACGACTGCGTTGGCGACGTAGATGGTGACTGAGTCGGTGATGGGGTGTTGGTGGGCGAGTTGCTGGGCGAGGAGCTTGGCGATGGCGTGTTGGAGGGTGACTGCGTGGGCGACGGCGTGGGTGAGTTGGACGGCGACTGTGTTGGCGACGGCGTGGGCGTGTTCGACGGCGACGGGGTCGGCGATGGAGTGTTGGAGGGCGACTGAGTCGGCGACTGAGTGGCCGAGTTGGTCGGTGATGGTGTTGGCGACGGAGTGTTGGACGGCGACTGCGTGGGCGACTGAGTCGGCGACGGCGTGCTGGAGGGCGATTGCGTGGGCGACTGAGTCGCTGATGGCGTGCTCGAGGGCGACTGTGTGGGCGAGTTGGATGGCGACTGGGTTGGGGATGGCGTGGGCGATGGGGTGTTGGATGGAGACGACGTGGGCGAGTTGGAGGGTGAATGTGTAGGCGATGGGGTGGGCGATTGAGTCGGTGATGGGGTGTTGGATGGCGACTGCGTGGGTGAGTTGGACGGCGATGGCGTGTTGGAGGGCGACGGCGTGGGCGAGTTTGACGGCGATTGCGTGGGCGACTGAGTCGGTGACGGAGTGGCGGAAGGCGATGACGTGGGTGACTGAGTGGGCGAGCTTGACGGCGAAGGAGTGGGCGACTGGGTCGGTGACGGAGTGTTGGAGGGCGACTGCGTGGGCGACTGAGTGGCTGAGTTCGACGGCGATGCGGTCGGCGATGGTGTGGGCGAGTTGGATGGTGAGGGAGTGTTGGAGAGGGACGGCGACGGCGTGGGCGAGATGGATGGCGACTGTGTGGGCGATGGGGTCGGTGACGGAGTGGCGGAGGGCGACTGCGTAGGTGAGTTTGACGGCGACTGTGTGGGTGACTGAGTCGGCGAAGCAGTGGCTGAGGGCGACTGCGTGGCCGACTGCGTCGGTGAGTTGCTGGGCGACGGCGTGGGCGACGGAGTGGTGGAGGGCGACTGCGTGGGCGAGTTGGTCGGCGAGGGAGTGTTAGAGGGCGACGCAGTGGGCGATGGCGACGAGGACGGCGTGTTGGTGGGCGACTGAGAAGGAGACCGGGTGGGTGACTGAGTCGGCGACGGCGTGCTGGAGGGCGACGGAGTGGGCGACTGGGAAGGCGAATTCGACGGCGATGGAGTGCTTGAAGGCGACTGCGTGGGCGAGGTGGATGGAGACTGGGTAGGCGAGGGCGTGTTGGTTGGTGACTGCGTGGGCGAGTTGCTGGGCGAGGAGCTTGGCGATGGCGTGTTGGAGGGTGACTGCGTGGGTGACTGTGTCGCCGACTGCGTGGGTGATGGAGTGGTGGAGGATGACGGCGTGGGCGAGTTTGACGAAGACGGCGTGGGCGAGTTGGTCGGTGACGGTGTGTTGGAGGCTGACGGCGTGGGTGAGTTTGACGAAGACGGCGTGGGCGACTGGGTGGGCGATGGAGTGGTGGAGGGCGACTGCGTGGCTGACGGTGTGGGCGAGTTTGATGGAGACTGCGTGGGTGACTGAGTCGGTGAAGGAGTGGCGGAGGGCGACGGAGTGGGCGATGGGGTTGGCGAGTTGGACGGTGATGGAGTGGCGGAGGGCGACTGCGTGGGCGAGTTGGACGGCGAGGACGTGGGCGACTGCGTGGGCGAGTTGGTTGGTGACTGGGTGGGCGATGGAGTGTTGGACGGCGAGTGCGTGGCCGACGGTGTGGGCGAGTTCGACGGCGAATTGGATGACGACGGCGTGGGCGAGTTCGACGGCGAAGGAGTGGGCGACTGGGTCGGTGACGGAGTGGTGGAGGGCGACTGCGTGGGCGACGGAGTGTTGGAGGGTGACGACGTGGGCGAGCTCGACGGCGATTGCGTGGGTGACGGAGTAGGTGATGGGGTTCTGGAAGGCGACTGGGTCGGTGAGTTGGACGGCGACGGCGTGTTGGAGGGCGATGACGTGGGCGAGTTCGATGGCGATTGCGTGGGTGACTGGGTGGGCGATGGCGACTGCGTGGGTGACTGAGTGGGCGACTGAGTCGGGGACGGAGTGTTGGAGGGCGACTGCGTGGCCGACGGAGTGGTGGAGGGGGTCTGCGTGGGCGAGTTGGACGGCGATTGCGTGGGTGACGGAGTCGGTGACGGAGTGGTAGAAGGCGACTGCGTGGGCGACTGTGTCGGTGATGGCGAGGAAGAGGGCGAGTTCGATGGCGACTGCGTGGGCGAGTTCGAGGGCGACTGGGTGGGCGATTGAGTCGGTGAAGGAGTGTTGGAGGGCGACTGCGTGGGCGATATTGATGGCGATTGCGTGGGCGAGTTGGTCGGTGATGGCGAGGAAGAGGGCGAGTTCGATGGTGACTGCGTGGGTGACTGAGTAGGCGAGTTGGTCGGGGACGGAGTGTTGGAGGGCGACTGCATTGCCGATGGAGTGGTGGAGGGGGTCTGCGTGGGCGAGTTGGACGGCGATTGCGTGGGCGACTGAGTCGGTGACGGAGTGGTAGAAGGCGACTGCGTGGGCGACTGTGTCTGTGACGGAGTGTTGGAGGGAGACTGCGTGGGTGACTGTGTCGGCGATGGCGTGGGCGATTGAGTCGGGGACGGGGTGTTGGAGGGCGACGGCGTGGGCGAGCTTGATGGAGACTGAGTAGGCGAGTTGGACGGCGACGGCGTGGGCGAGTTGGACGGTGACTGTGTTGGCGACTGCGTGGGCGAGTTCGATGGAGATGGCGTGGGCGACTGCGTCGGCGATGGAGTGGTGGACGGCGACTGCGTCGGCGAGTTTGACGGCGAATTGGTCGGCGAGGGCGTTGGCGAGTTCGATGGAGACTGTGACGGTGACTGGGTGGGCGAGTTAGATGGAGATTGCGTGGGCGACTGAGTAGGTGATGGAGTGGTGGAGGGCGACTGCGTGGGTGACGGGGTGGGCGAATTCGACGGCGAGGGCGTGGGCGATGGAGTCTGTGACGGCGTGGTGGAGGGCGACTGTGTGGGCGAGTTGGAGGGTGACTGCGTGGGCGAGTTAGATGGAGACTGCGTGGGCGAGTTAGAAGGAGACTGCGTGGGCGAGTTGGTCGGTGACTGAGTGGGCGATGCCGTGGCGGAAGGCGACGGGGTCGGTGAGTTGGTCGGCGACGGCGTGTTGGAGGGCGAGGGCGACTGAGTGGGCGACTGAGAAGGAGACTGCGTGGGCGACTGAGTCGGTGACGGCGTGCTGGAGGGCGACTGTGTGGGCGAGTTGGAGGGTGACTGGGTGGGCGAGTTAGAAGGAGACTGCGTGGGCGAGTTGGTCGGTGATGGCGTGTTGGATGGCGATGGCGTGGGCGAGTTAGATGGCGACTGCGTGGGAGACTGGGTGGGCGAATTGGAGGGCGATGGGGTGTTGGAGGGCGACGGCGTGGGCGAGTTCGATGGCGACTGGGTGGGCGATTGCGTCGGTGAAGGAGTGGTGGAGGGAGACTGAGTAGGCGAGTTGGACGGCGACGCCGTGGGCGATTGGGTCGGTGAAGGAGTGGTGGAGGGCGACTGCGTGGGAGAGCTCGATGGAGACTGCGTAGGCGAATTTGAGGGAGACTGCGTGGGCGAGTTTGATGGCGACTGCGTGGGCGACTGAGTAGGTGACTGCGTGGGCGAGTTCGACGGCGAGGGTGACGGAGTGGGCGACGGCGTGGGCGAGTTGGACGGCGACTGAGTGGGAGAGCTCGATGGAGACTGGGTGGGTGAGTGGGACGGCGACTGCGTGGGTGATGGGGTCGGCGACGCGGTGCTGGAGGGCGACTGTGTTGGAGAGTTGGAGGGTGATTGCGTGGGCGATTGACTTGGCGAGGGAGTGGCGGAGGGCGACTGGGTGGGCGACTGCGTCGGTGAGGGGGTGGACGAGGGCGACGGCGTCGGTGAGTTTGAAGGCGAGTTGGTCGGCGATGGCGTGCTGGAGGGGGATGGCGTGGGCGAGTTCGATGGAGACTGGGTAGGCGAATTTGAGGGAGACTGCGTGGGCGACTGAGTCGGTGACGGCGTGTTGGAGGGCGACGGCGATGGAGTTGGCGACTGCGTAGGTGAGTTGGAGGGCGACGGCGTGGGTGACTGAGTAGGTGACGGCGTGTTGGAGGGCGACTGTGTAGGTGACGGGGTGCTGGAGGGCGACTGTGTGGGTGAGTTGGATGGCGACGGCGTTGGTGACTGAGTCGGTGATGGTGTTGAGGAGGGCGTCTGCGTGGGCGAGTTGGAGGGCGATGGAGTGTTGGAAGGTGACTGCGTGGGCGAGTTGGTCGGTGACTGAGTGGGCGATGCCGTGGCGGAAGGCGACGGGGTCGGTGAGTTGGTCGGCGACGGCGTGTTGGAGGGCGAGGGTGACTGAGTGGGCGACTGAGAAGGAGACTGCGTGGGCGACTGAGTCGGTGACGGCGTGCTGGATGGCGACTGCGTCGGCGATGGTGTGTTGGAGGGCGACTGCGTGGGCGAGTTCGACGGGGAGTTGGTCGGCGACGGCGTCGGCGACTGAGTGGGCGAGTTGGACGGTGACTGCGTCGGTGAGGGTGTATTGGAGGGCGATGGCGTGGGTGACGGAGTGGGGGACTGAGTCGGTGATGGAGTGGTGGAGGGCGACTGAGTGGGCGAGTTTGATGGCGACGGCGTGGGCGACGGAGTCGGCGAGACAGTGGCTGAGGGAGACTGCGTGGGTGAGTTACTGGGCGACTGGCTGGGCGACTGAGTCGGGGATGGCGTGTTGGAGGGCGACGACGTGGGCGAGGTGGTCGGCGACTGAGAAGGCGAAGAAGTGGTGGAGGGTGACGATGTGGGCGATTGCGTGGGCGAGTTCGACGGCGAGTTGGTCGGCGATGGCGTGGGGGAGTTCGATGGTGACTGGGTGGGCGACTGAGTCGGTGATGGTGTATTGGAGGGTGACGGAGTGGGTGAGTTGGTCGGTGACTGCGTGGGGGACTGGGTCGGTGACGGCGTGGCCGATGGCGACTGTGTGGGCGACTGAGTCGGCGAAACAGTGGCTGAGGGCGACAGCGTGGGCGACTGCGTAGGTGAGCTGCTAGGAGACTGGGTGGGCGACGGCGTGGACGATGGAGTGTTGGAGGGTGACGGTGTGGGCGACTGAGTTGGTGACGGGCTGTTTGAGGGCGACTGCGTGGGCGACTGTGTGGGCGATTGCGTCGGTGACGGCGTGGTGGAGGGCGACTGCGTGGGCGAGCTGGACGGCGACTGGGTGGGCGATGGCGTGCTGGAGGGCGACTGCGTGGGCGAGTTAGAAGGAGACAGCGTGGGCGACTGAGTCGGTGACGGCGTGTTGGACGGCGACTGCGTGGGCGACTGCGTGGGCGACTGAGTCGGTGATGGCGTGCTTGAGGGAGATTGCGTGGGCGAGTTCGACGGCGAGTTGGTAGGCGATGGCGTAGGTGACTGCGTAGGCGAGTTGGACGGTGACTGGGTCGGCGACTGGGTCGGCGACGGCGTATTGGAGGGCGATGGCGTGGGAGACTGAGTCGGTGATTGAGTCGGTGATGGCGTGGTGGAGGGCGACTGCGTGGGCGAGTTCGATGGCGACTGCGTGGGAGACTGAGTAGGTGACGGGCTGTTGGAGGGCGACTGCGTGGGCGAGTTCGATGGAGAGTTAGTTGGCGATGGCGTGGGCGAGTTGGACGGCGACGGAGTGTTGGAGGGTGACGGCGTGGGCGAGCTCGAGGGGGACTGTGTGGGCGAGTTCGATGCAGACGGCGTTGGCGACTGTGTGGGCGATTGAGTCGGTGACGGAGTGTTAGAGGGCGACGACGTGGGCGACTGCGTGGGTGAATTCGACGGCGAGTTGGTCGGTGACGGCGTGTTGGAAGGCGAGTTGGTTGGCGACTGGGTAGGCGAGTTTGACGGAGACGCCGTGGGCGATTGCGTGGGCGACGGAGTGTTGGAGGGCGACGGCGTGGGCGACTGGGTGGGCGAGTTCGATGGTGATTGTGTCGGTGATGGAGTGGTGGAGGGTGACGATGTGGGTGACTGCGTGGGCGATGGAGATTGAGTCGGTGATGGAGTGTTGGTGGGCGACTGAGTGGGTGACTGCGTAGGCGAGTTACTGGGCGACTGGGTGGGTGATGGTGTCAGGGACGGGCTGTTTGAGGGCGACGGCGTGGGCGAGTTTGACGGAGACTGCGTGGGCGATTGCGTCGGTGATGGAGTGGTGGAGGGCGACTGCGTGGGTGAGTTCGATGGCGAGTTTGACGGAGACTGAGTGGGCGAGGTAGATGGAGACTGCGTGGGCGACTGCGTGGGCGAGGGCGTGGGCGATTGAGTCGGCGATGGCGTGTTCGAGGGTGACGACGTGGGTGACTGGGTAGGTGATGGCGTGTTGGAGGGCGACTGCGTGGGCGAGTTTGAGGGAGACTGCGTGGGCGACGGAGTCGGTGACGGTGTGGAGGAGGGCGACTGTGTAGGGGACGGAGTGGGTGAGTTAGAGGGTGACTGGGTGGGCGAATTGGAGGGCGACGAAGTGGGCGAGTTCGATGGCGACTGCGTGGGCGACTGCGTAGGTGAGTTGCTGGGCGACTGGGTGGGCGACTGAGTCGGTGATGGGCTGTTGGAGGGCGACTGCGTGGGTGAGTTCGACGGGGAGTTTGTCGGTGACGGCGTGGGTGAGTTCGACGGCGACGGAGTGTTTGAAGGTGACGACGTGGGCGAGCTTGACGGAGATTGCGTGGGCGACTGCGTCGGTGACGGCGTGCTGGACGGCGACGGCGTGGGCGACTGCGTGGGCGACGGAGTGTTTGAGGGCGACTGCGTGGGCGAGTTGGAGGGTGATGGAGTGGTGGAGGACGAGGGCGTGGGCGAGTTGGTCGGCGATGGTGTGTTGGAGGGTGACGACGTGGGCGACTGCGTTGGGGAGTTGGATGGAGACTGCGTGGGAGACTGGGTCGGTGACTGAGTAGGCGACTGAGTGGGTGAGCTAGACGGAGACTGTGTGGGTGAGGGAGTATTGGAGGGCGACTGTGTCGGCGAATTCGACGGCGACTGCGTGGGCGACTGCGTGGGTGAGCTGGTCGGTGACGGAGTGTTGGAGGGAGACGGCGTGGGCGACTGGGTCGGTGACTGTGTGGGTGAAGGAGTGTTGGAGGGCGACTGCGTGGGTGACTGTGTCGGCGACGGCGTGGGCGATGGAGTGGTGGAGGGTGACTGCGTGGGTGAGCTGGTGGGCGACTGAGTCGGTGACGGAGTGCTGGAGGGCGATTGCGTGGGCGAGTTCGATGGAGACTGGGTCGGCGACGGCGTGTTGGAGGGCGACTGCGTGGGCGAGTTCGATGGAGACTGCGTGGGCGACTGTGTGGGTGACTGCGTGGGCGACTGAGTCGGTGATGGCGTGTTGGACGGCGACTGCGTGGGCGAATTGGTGGGCGATGGGGTGTTGGTAGGCGACTGCGTGGGGGTGTTCGATGGCGAATTAGTGGGCGACGGCGTGGGCGAGTTGGTCGGCGATGGGGTGTTAGAGGGCGACTGCGTGGGCGATGACGTGGGGGACTGAGTTGGCGATGGAGTGTTGGTGGGCGACTGGGTTGGCGATGGCGTGTTGGTGGGCGACTGGGTTGGCGATGGCGTGTTAGTGGGCGACTGAGTCGGTGATGGAGTGTTGGTGGGCGACTGAGTCGGCGATGGAGTGTTGGTGGGGGACTGACTCGGCGATGGCGTATTGGTGGGCGACTGCGTGGGCGAGTTGGACGGCGACTGGGACGGCGACGGCGACGGCGTTGGTGAAGGAGAGGGGAAGTTACAATTCGAAAGATAGGTAGTCGACAACGACTGATCGTTCGAGTCCGCTGTATGAGTGCGTCGAGCGCGTGCGTGTGTGGTGTGCTCTTGGCATGAGTTCTGACGCGGGTTACTAAAACAAACAAGACAAACAAACAAACAAACAAACAAACCTGTTGCGGTGATGGCGACGATGGCGTCGCTGGTGATGAGGTAGATGTTGGCCTGGAGCGTAGTGCGGCGACTGGGGGGCGAGTAGTAGATGAGGACGGTGGACTGGAGCGTGTTGATGCCCACTACAAAACTGGTGATGTAGATGTCAAAGGTTGTGTTGAGCACCGTCGCTTGCAGGCCCGCATACAGCTCTGCTTTGAACTGCCGAGTGACGTACGTGTGCGTGTGTTGTCAGCCCTCCGAAGGTAGCAAGCAAGAAGAAAACAAAGCGCGTGCGGGGTGTCTGCGCACGTCGTCACTGGAGAGGGGGGTGAACGGGTCCAAGTTCCAGAAGTCCGCGTTGACAATCTGCACACACCAGTCGATCGCCAAAGGCGTTGCCGAGGGTGACGCCGACGGTGAAGCTGACGGTGAAGGCGTTGGAGACCGCGTGGGCGTGATCGAAGGCGTCGGGGACCGCGTGGGCGTGACCGAAGGCGTCGGGGATTGCGTGGGCGAAGCAGACGGCGTCGGCGACTGCGTGGGCGAAACGGACGACGACGGGGAGGTGTGGGCGAAACAGACGGCGTCGGCGACCACGATGGGGTACTCGTGGGCGACGGCGATGGGCTGGGGGTTTCCGACGGACTGGCGGACGGCGACAGCCCCGGGGTCAGGGATGCGGACGGGCTCACCGATATGGACGGCGAGGGCGACGGACAGGACGCATTGAAGGTGTTCGAGAAGGTCACCACACCAGTGCTAACCACGCCGCAGACCACTTGCAGGGTCGCGCGGTTGATGTTATTAATTTCTGTTTCATGTGCCGTGTAATGTGTTGGGTGTGGGAAGCGAGTGTTGAGAGGAGGTTAGCGCCGATGCAAGAACAAGATACCGGGGAACGATAGGGAAGGATGTGTACGGTTTCGCTTCGAGTTCACATAAGTGGGGTCGTAAATGATGTAGGAGATGCTGGCGCTCAGCGGAAGGTTCGTGTACGCCAGCGAGTTGTTCCAGTTGTAGCTTTGGCGAATCCAAAAACAAAATGTCCGGTGAAAAAAAGAAGAGGGGGGGAGGTGAGGCAGTAGGTACGTAGGACCGAAGACGACGTTGGAGGCGTAGGAGTCCTGGAGCAGTTGGCCTACATAGGTTGTGTTGGCGGAGCTGATGGGGTCCGTTGACACGCAAGTAGCGCTCACAAAGAGCGCAGTTCTGCTGCCCGTTTGTCCCTGCCACAAAACACACTCAGCCAAGAAAACAATCGGAAATGAAGGAAATGAAGGGAGAGGCAAGGGGGGAGGTTTCGCGGGTACCGCCAATGAACAACAGGCCCAAGAGAAGAGCTAAGAGGAACCGGACAACTGGGAGCGATAGGGCGATGGAGCTGCGTGAAGTTAAAGTAGATTGGGCGCATGCCACAAAGGTTGGCCTCATCGCAACACCGCCTTGTGTTGTGCGTTGCGCCCGAGAGGTAGAGAGTGAGATAAGAGGAGGGGTTTTTGAGAAAGGCACAACCTAAATCGGGGCCTTGACACTGTAAAAGGCCAAACGAGTGCGGACTTGAAATCCGACGTCCCATGACGCTATTTGTACTCTGGCTCTCTTGTCCTTTTTCACGTTGGTATTGGAATTGGTAAACAACGCAACATTCCTAATGAGAGCTGGCATCGTGTCACTTGGGAGAACCTGGTTTGGTTACCTTGTCAAATGGTGGAATGCATTGTTCTTACTCTCGATTGTATACTTGTTTGCCCTTGCAGTGTGCAACAACGTTGCATGTTTTGCAGATATTTATTAATGAAAGAGGACCGAGACAGGCAGAAGAAAAAAGGTGCGGAGGGAGAAGAAAAGGGTAAGGGGAATCATGCAGAGCCATCATTGGGGGGCGCGGGATGGCGTGCGCGTAACTGACTTGGAGGGCCTGCTGGTGGGTGTGCCGGAAGGCGTGAGACTGGGTGTGCGAGTGGGCGAGATGGTCCTGGTCGGACTACGCGTGGGTGATGGGGAGGTCCTAGTGGGCGACGGCGTTTTCGACTGGGAGAGGTGTGGGCCTGGTCTCCTCGAGCTGGAGGGCGTGCCAGAGTTGGAGGGAGTGACCGAGTTGGGGGGCGAGTTGGTGGGCGTGATGGACGGCGTGATGGAGATAGTGGGCGTGGTGGACGGCGTCACAGAGATGGTGGGCGATGGGGACTTGGAGAAGGAGATGGTGGGAGTGGGGGTGCGCGAGTTGGATGGGGTGAAGGAGATGGTAGGCGAGTTGGACGGGGTGAAGGAGATGGTGGGCGAGTTCGAGGGCGAGTGCGAGATGGTAGGGGTAGGCGTGCGCGTGATGGACGGTTGACGGGAGTTGCTGGGGGTGGTGGACGGAGTGCCGGAGATGGTGGGTGTGATAGACGGAGTGACAGAGATGGTGGGCGTGGGCGACCTTGTGGGCGACCTGGTGGGCGAGAAAGAGCTGGAAGCCGAGACCGAGGGGGTGGACGACCTGGAAGGAGACTGTGTCGGCGACTGGGTCGGCGACGTGGAGCTGGAGGGCGACTGTGTCGGCGACGGCGTGCTGGAGGGCGACTGCGTGGGCGACGGCGTGGGCGACTGAGTCGGCGACTGCGTGGGCGAGTTGGTCGGCGACTGCGTGGGCGATGACGTGGGCGACCGGGTCGGCGATTGGGTGGGTGAGCTGGTGGGCGACTGCGTGGGTGACGGCGAGCTCGTCGGAGACTGCGTGGGTGACTGCGTGGGCGATTGCGTTGGCGACTGCGTGGGAGAGCTGGTGGGCGAGTTGGTCGGCGAGCTGGTGGGTGAGTTGGTCGGCGTGCTAGTTGGCGTGCTAGTAGGCGAATTGGTAGGTGACTGGGTGGGCGTAGGCGAGCTCGTCGGAGACTGCGTGGGTGACTGCGAGGGCGACTGCGTTGGCGACTGCGTGGGAGAGCTGGTGGGCGAGTTGGTCGGCGAGCTGGTGGGTGAGTTGGTCGGCGTGCTGGTTGGCGTGCTAGTAGGCGAATTGGTAGGTGACTGAGTGGGCGTAGGCGTGCTCGTCGGAGACTGCGTAGGAGATGGCGTGCTCGTCGGGGACTGCGTGGGCGACTGCGTGGGCGAGTTGGTGGGCGTGCTG